>JAKTRY010000448.1:0-18930 GCA_030579935.1 Ambrosiozyma cicatricosa | reverse complement strand
ATAGAAGACGTGGTGAAGGTGCTAATGCCATTGATGGTCGTTTCATTGATACTTTCTCAGGTGTTTATATTGATTTGTCTGCTGTTGCATGGACTGAAGAGTATTTGGATGTTGATGTTAAAATTGATGATAATTTGAAAAGAATCATTGAACCAGAATTTAAAGCCAAAGGTAGTGATCGTGAATTCAGTCAAGATGAGGAACAAAATTTAGCTAATCAAGTTCAATTCTTACAAGATTCAAAACAATTGTATCATTGCAGAAACAATAACGCTTATGCTTTGTCTGAATTGTCACCTATGATTCCAACTTTCTTTGAAGGTGTTCGTACCCATGTTCCACACGCATATCTTAAATTGCTTAACCGTAAGTATCCAGGCGCTTTACAAAGAGACACTGAACCAGGTCATACATTCAACAAATATTTAAGACTTTGGATGAAAGATTCTGAATGTATTGCTAAATTTGCAGATGATAAGTGCTTTACTGAAGAAAACTTGGATTTGTTCAAACGTACTAAAGATTATACTTTAAGACATCAACAGTTGATTGAATTGAGTTCCGAAGATCAAATTAAAATTGAATTGAAAAGAGATCAAGAGACTAAACCTTTGAGATATGATACTTTTGTTGTTGATTATGCTGAAAGTTTGAATGCTAAGTTGGAGTAGCTGATCACATGAATATATTGTTGTTGCAGTGCATTGAATCACAATGAGTTGCCATGCCTGTTTGAATACATTTGAATGGGCTAACTAGCTCCAATCCATTTTTGTTTTACATAGCTCCAAGCAAGCTAGTTTTTGTTGTTCTTTGTTTCCACAAGTTTTGATTGTAACAGTCCATGCCGATGCAAGTTGCATGCGATTTCAAACCCCACATTCGTTTACATAATCCAAGTTTAAACCACTTGATATATCTATCAGCTATCTTTGATCCCCTTCAGATGTTATATATACCATCTATACCATATCTGGAAATTTGCTGATATTACTTTGCTACTTTATACCATACCATAATCTCTTTTTTGTTTTATACTTTTTTAGTTCCATGTCTTTTAATTTTTTAATTTGATTTTTCCACATGCATATTATCTTTAGTACTATATAATATCTTATAATTATCTATACGCAGCTAGCAGCTATACATTAGTTTTATTCGTTTACTTTCATTTATTAATTCAAAATTACACAGCTTATATATAACTATAGTGTTCAATTAAATTTATCTCCGCGGATGTTCACAATTTATATGGTATCTATATGGGGCCTGGGCCTGGGTATATAGAGATCTGATATTCATGAGTACGTCACATGTGACAAATTTTGAATATATATGGCTCATGGGAAATGGGATGAACGTATATATATAATGCACAGTTACACTGCAAATTTTAGAGATCCAATTTTCATAACATATATGATTGTTCAATGTTAACTTATCGATTAAACTTATATACGTATAGATATACAAAAATCAACACAAATGGTTACCGGGACAATATATATATATATATATATATTGGTGTCCTATAATTATAGGGCTTAAGAATTCAATCTTTTTTTAATTTGGATAATTTCCTTCTTTAAAGCTTCGATCTTCCATGTGTGTGACATAATCGCTAGATATTATTCCTGTATCTCGCACAGCTCTCTGGGCTGAAATATACTTTTTGTCTTCGTTTGTATTTCTCTAGCTGTTACGTACTGTTTTTCTTGTCCCTTTTGCCTTTATAGTTTAATCGACCTCTTATCATAGTCCCAGTCATTGTTTCATTATGGTACACCATGCCTTTTCTCTTTTAATTTTATTTAATCAATCCTTTTAATTAAATCAATCTAATTTAGTAATTTATACTATAACTTCGCCTATAGATCTGAATTTTAAAATATTTATAAAATTTGTTTTCTTTTTGAGAACTCCTTTTGTTTTTAACAATGGGAAAGCTTTGATCTGTTGATTTTCTGGAAAAAAAAATAATTAAGGAAATGTATATATAAAATAATACTTGTAATAAAGAAAATTAATTCAATTTATAAACAATTATAGATGATCAATGATCTTGATTCAAAATAGCAAGCTGTCTAAATTTTGTTTTTTTTTTCACTTGTATATATATATATATAAAACAAGTATAAAACAAACTTTGACTGCACATGTGCATGCAAAAATAATGTTTTTTTTAAAAAAAATGCATGTAAATTAAATTTTTCAAGAATATAATTTATTAATTATATTTGCATTAATTGCATATGAATGGGAGAGCTATATTAAATTATAAATCTATGTAGAGCTCACATGCACATGCAAGCACCACAAAATATTAAAATTTGAAACTTTTTTGTTTATGTCACATGCCTATTTTTTTAACCTGTATAGTTCAGGGACAACAAGTTCTCTTTAGATTAAGGTCGACAACACCTGTGATCGTTGTAGCTTATATAGTCCCGATCTGTCATGAGACTGTGGTTTATAGTCTTTTGGACTTCAACAAGCTTGCGTGTTGTCTTCTCAGCTCGAGCTGCATGGTCACAAGTCAAGACTCAAGCTAGTCAAGAGCAGGAACAGTACGACGATGAGCCATGAGTAGTCATGAAAGAACAGCCAATAGTTAAATTTAAATCATATATGCTACATGGCACAGTTTGATCTGTCAAGCTGAACCTCATTTATTGTACTTAATAAAAGGATAACCAACAGTCCATATCCGTTGTACCGTAACACCTTATACAGTAAAAATTTTACGTTACAAAGTTCATCAATAATTTTCACCAAAGACAAACAGTTAATGTTTAGATATATTATGAGTTTTTCTAATATATGTTGTATACAAGCAAACAATCAAATGGGGAACACAAAACGAAATAGCAAATAGAGAACAGATGATATCATAAACTTTAGGCTTTAAAAAATGGACCTTTTTCATTACTGATTCCAAATTCACTGAAGATAAATAAAATCATCAATATCCCTTGATTAACATTCATAATGTATTGAATCCAACTTGATCATTTAAACAGTTTCCAAGACAACATCCTTGAAACCAGTAGAAACCTTCTTTCCCTTATCATCAGTAGAACCTTCACCGTGCAAAGCCAACAAAGAACCTAAGTCAAACTTTGGTTGTTTTAACAACTTAACCTTCTTGATGTGAACGTTTTGCAATGGGTAGATAGATTGAGTAGCGGTTTCGATTTCACGGCCAATAGCTTCTGGAATCAACTTACCAGTCAATTGAGCCAAAGTACAGTTGGAGACTTCTCTAGCCATGATTTCCATCATCTTCTTTCTGACTTCTCTCAATTGAGAGGATTGAGCGTAAGTGGTCTTCTTAACTTGGTTAGCTTGTCTCTTGGTGAAGGCAACACAGAACACTCTCAAAACATAATCATCAGCAGTCTTAACAGTAACGTTGGCTTCAACCAAAGATTGCCACTTTCTGACCAAAGACTTCAATTTATCAGTGGTGAAATCCAAACCGTGGAAGTTGGTTAACAAGTTCTTACCGTGGACTTCATCAACTCTCAACTTGACCTTCTTGAAAGCATGGTCTTCAGAACCTTGCAAGTCCGCTAAGTTGACTTCGAAGACTCTACCTCTTAGACCATCGGCAGCGTTCTTCAAACCAGTGGATTTGTTGATCAAAGTCTTACCAACGTTTCTGTTTTCAAAAGTGGTTGGAGCCTTGATGTCATACCATTCCTTTCTAGAAAATGGATCAACAACCTTCTTCTTTAGACCTTTCTTACCCTTGGATAGTCTCTTATTCTTACCGATAGCCATATTGAAATGTTGTGTATGTGTGTATCGCTGAGGGAGTTCTGGTGATATAGAGACAGTTCAACAAGTGATGGAGATTAACAATTAAATTGATTTTGATAAGGTGAAAAAACTGCAGTAAGCGTGGAGGCCTCTCTGTCTGGAGTGTGTGGCAGAGAGAGCACAGAGTGAGAGAGTGCCGATACCGTAGAACTGAAAGCTGAAAGGGAAGTGGGGGCACGTGACACAGCGGCTCGCAGAACAGAGAATGGGAGTCGCTGGAGAGTGTCTGCCCACGGCCCGTGACTGTGAAAAACTGGAAAATCTGACATCGGTCGAGAAATTTGAGAGGTTGGTTGCGCACCTGAGAAACGTTGAGGGTATTGTAACCCTAGAAGGGTGCACGTGCAGAATTTTGTTTTGATCTTGAACTTGAGGTTGTATGTTGTGGCGTATTTTCCGGCAGTGGCCCCCTGTGGCGTGTGCAATGTACAGACCAAACGATAAAGTTCATAAGACGTGGCTGGTTTGTTTACATTTTGTTACTTGTACTTCGAGTGAGACTGTGAGAATGATCTGGAGGGTTGAACTAATTTGGACATTTGGACATTTGGTCAGGGTCACAGACAACACTATCTGGAAATGACAGGTCGACTTCATCAACAACAACAGCAGGAACTCTTCACAAGATCTGTTTCCCACTTTTAAAGCCAGCACTTACCTGAAATACCACATATCACTCCTTTACTAATACTGATTCCACTTTGGCAACTCAAATTTCAATTGATACCTACACACCATGGACACCGATTCACAACTACAGCAGCAGCAGCAACAGCAGGCACAACAACAACGGTACCAAAATGGAAATAGTACGACAAACAATGACCAACCACTACTCGAAGAAAAAAATACAGTGACGTTGAAAGTTGGTCTTATTGGTGATGCCCAGGTAGGCAAAACATCCTTGATGGTGAAATACGTAGAGAACTGTTTTGATGAAGTTTATACACAAACACTTGGTGTGAATTTCATGGAAAGATCAATTAACATCAAAAACACAGAAATAACATTCACAATCTGGGATTTAGGAGGAGAAGCAGAGTTCACAAATATGTTGCCACTTGTTGCGTCTGATGCAGTGGCTGTGTTATTTATGTTTGATCTATCAAGAAAATCCACACTTAATTCAGTCAAGGACTGGTATAGACAAGCCAGAGGTTTCAATAGAACAGCAATTCCATTTTTGGTAGGCACAAAGTATGATTTATTCGTTGATTTACCAGATGATGAACAAGAGGAGATTACCAGACAAGCAAAGAAGTATGCCAAAGCAATGAATGCCCCATTGATATTTTCTTCAACTAGTGCTTCGATTAACATCCAAAAAATATTCAAGATCGTTATCAGCAAAGCTTTTGATTTGAAGTTGAGAATACCCGAAATCCAGAGCGTTGGTGAACCAATTTTGTTGTATCAGAATGTGTGAAAACTGATGCGAAACCTCATATATTATCTCCACACATCTCATATCTTCTTCACTCTTCTATATATTATACTCTGTGTTTGTCACAAGTCACATCCGCTTTTCATTTCTAATTTGTTTGCTATTGATAGTCCCAAGAAATGGCATAATTTTTGCCGTTCTGATTTCGAATTCTTTGGCAATTGCTTTTTCCATGTCCCCAATGCATTTTATTTACTCACGCCTATTTGTCCTCGAAAATTAAATTTGTAGTGTCCAGTACAAGAAAAGCAACTATGATATACAGTAATACAAACAGTAAAATCTGAGCTATGTGTTGATAACGATATCCTTTAGTAAGTCGTCTTTCTTGAAACAATTCAAGATTTCATCTTCACTAACATTCAATCTAATCAATCTAGGTCTTTCTGCCTGTAACTGTTGCTGAATCAAAATACCGTTATCTTCAAGATCTCTCAAGATATAAGCCAATCCACTCATTCTAAGTCGAACTTTGTGTGAAGGATCATCATAAATAACATCAAACATTTGCAACCGCTCTTCATTCAATACCTTTTTGAACTGCTTAAAGTGGGAGATATTGAACTGATTGTTCAATTCATCTATGACATCCCCTAAAGCAATCTCGGCTAATCCAGTTCTTCTCTTTCTTAATAAAATGGCTGCTAAAAGCATCTTGGCAGCAAATGTTAACGTATTCAAGTATTTAGCAATTGGTGTACTTGTGGTTTCAGAAATGGCACTAGCAATATGTTTGATACCCACTGAATATTTACCATTTAATGATTTCTTTTTCTGTTCACTGAACTTTTCGAACTCAGCTTCTGCAATTTCAACAGCACGAACACATATGATTAATGATCTTCTGGCATCACCACTAACAGAGGCAACTTTTCTGGACGCAAATTCTATAGCATCCTTTGTAATCACCAGTTTACCTTCATTCAATTTCACCAAACATTCTAATCTATTTTGGATGATTTCGGAAAGTTGAATGTATGTATAACCTGGAAATTGGATTCTTGTGAGACCCAAACGGGATGAAATTTTATTTGTAAGCATTCTTTCAGGTAAGTCCATAGTGTTAGCAACTGCAATCACAATCAATTTGGAATTGGTATATGAAGGCCAATTGAAAAAATTGTACATCACAGATTGACTACGAGTGACAATTTGATCCAATTCATCAAGCAACACCACCAATGGAGTTTTCTTATACTTGTTATCATCATCACTGAAATATGACTCAAGCAAACTGACAGAATTGGCTTTAGCAGAGTTAGGTGATATTTTCAACCATAAGTTTTCATAAGCTGCTTGAGGAACGACTAGTTTAAGACCATTAATCTCCAAGAAATCAAAAGCTTTCTTATTCTTTCTCTTGGATCGCGTTCCTTGTTGTCCGTTCAATTGAATACTCAACTGTTTCACCACTTCTCTGATGGTTGCCGTCTTACCAACACCTGGAGTACCACTCACATAAATACAACATCCAGTTTCATTTTCAATTGCATTTTGCAAAGTGTAATAGATTTGACTGAATTCTTCATCTCTGCATGGAAGAGTATTCAATTTTGCAGAGGTATGCAATTTGCTTTTGGCTTTTCGTAATACCGTTGAAGTTTGATTATCGTTATCTCCAATATCCACAAATGGATTCTTACCTATCGTACCACTTGAGGTCTGGTGTTTAACTCCTTCAAATAATCTCCGCTTAAAAGTGAAACTTTTGGAATTTCGTAATTGAGGCATTCTCTTGGAAGGACTGACACTTGATGATTCTCGTTTGACTCTTTTAATATCATCGTCATTAGCATAGTCATCATCAGCTTCATTATCTTCTTCATCCAACCCTTCTTCTTTATATGATCTTTTCTTCGGCGATGACTTTGCAGACGGTAAATCTTGTAATTGAATTGGTTGTGATTCCTCAACGGTGATACGTTTCAAATAGGTTAAGAATTCGGTGGGATTTTCAAGCATTTTTTCACAAATCTGATTCCAATCCATTTCTTCCGTGAAATAATCAGCATCCTCATTGCAAACTCTTGAACACACAAAATGTGAGTCCGAATTAGAAGCATCAATGGCAATTTCTTTGAAATCTTTTTTCGACAAAACGGTGCATTTTGATATAACATCAGAAAGTTTGATCTTGAAAAAAATAGGGGTCAAAAAAAGATCGTTATCACAGTAACCTTCTGGAAGATTTCCCTTACCGGCTTTTCTTTTCTTTTTGGTTTTCACTGATTTCTTCTCTTCATCAACAGGGAGGTATTCCAAATCAATATCATGAATCTTGAACATCAGAAGAGACTTAACTTCCAAAAATGATTCTATTCCGAAACTAATATCTCTTATGAGAGCAATACACTCTCCTCCATTTTTGGTGTCATCCAATAAAACACAATCACCAGCTTTCAATTCTATACTATCTTCTTCTCTTCTTAGGATAATGGCATCAGAAGTGGGTACAGCTCGACCTCGTGCTCTTGATCTTCTTGGGGTCTTTTCTCTATTATCATTTTGTTCGTCAGCAAAAATGTATTCCCAGCCTTTGAGTCCAGGGTGATGTACCATTATATGAATATTGTTATTATATTGAAGGGGTTCACAGGTATATGAGTTAGTTCATGAACCTTTTCACTTGGTCAAATCCTGTTTCTGGTGATGTCTCTCTCTTGACTCTTGAGTCTTGACTCTCTCTCTGTGTCGGTCCTCAGAATTTGAAAACGCGTCTCGCATGAGTCGCATCTTCTCGATTCTCTCTCCAAATTCAATTAACACGCGGCGCTCTCAGCGGCTTACCATGAGGGTCCAAATTTTTATTTGGCTACAGCCTACGCCTACGCCCCGTTTGACGGACAGCTAGAGTTCAGTGTGTTCACTGTAACCATATATATACAGGAGCACGACATCAAATTTGAACAACACATAGAGCAACACCTCCTCAAGAACACCATCTTTGAACTAAAATACTGTCTTTTTAACAAAACACTACATCATCAGCCACCAAAATGATTTGGAAAAATATTGCATTCATTTTGGAAAAACCTTTTGTGAATTTGACACCTAGAGCAAGAGTGCTTCAATCATTGAGACTTGGAACCAGCTTTTTAATCCTAGTTGGGCTTGTTCTCCTTTATTTCCTTCCTTACATGACTCATCATGTTTATGTTGCTAAATTAGACTGCTCACATGCTGATGTTTCAAATGGTTTATTTTCCTCCTTGTCTTCTTCCGTCAACAGTGATGGTGAAATTTCATCCGGCCTGACAACATCCGAGATTGAATTACTGGTTGATTATGTTGAGAGCGAAGTCAAAACAGCACCACAAGTTATCACTTCCAACCTGAGAAACTGGTGCTTTGGAAGTTACAACTCCACAGAAACTTACGATCATTACCAAGAATCTTTCACTCAATCTCGAATCATGAATTATCATATGCAATGCACCAAAACTGACAGTAAGTACGTTTTTGACTACAGAGGAGAATTGTCCACCATTGGCCTTAATATTTTGTTATCATATGCCTATTCAACAAGTGATGTCTCATCAGATAGACAGGCCATTACATCATCTACGAAACTTTATTCTCCAGATGCAGAATATTCAGCTATTTTGAGATTGAGAAAATCTTTAAACCAAGCTGTTTTTTTCATGATAGTGGGTGGTATTACTGTTCATGGATTCATGCTTACTATGGGAATCATTTATTATGGAAACAGAGGTCTTAAGAAAGATGATCAGTTCATGCCAAATTATATCAAACAACTTTACGGTTATCTTGCGAGTTTTACATTTCTTGCAGTTCTTGGGGCAATCGTGATCCAAGCCTACATCATCACCACCGTCAAAAGTGACGTCAAATCACAACTTGGAAGTTTTGGTTTATCTGTTCATAGAGGTGGTATTTGGTTCAGTATTGGATGGGTTGTTTCATTTCTTTCATTTGTTTCTGCTGTCAGTTGGGGTGGCCCAGTTTGGTGTGGTGTGATTGAAGCAGAAAGACCTGTTAGATTGAGAGACTATGGAGACGATGAAATTGACTATGTTGGAACACCCATGCGTTCTTCATTTATGCGTCCTAAGTTGGATGGAAATTGGAGTGAAGATAGTGTTGAGATGACAAATCTACAAAGTTCTCGTGAGACTTCTCCTCTTAATAAATACAAAACTCCATCAGAATCTGTGAGAGAACGGGATCTTCACCGTTTATTGAAAAGAGACACTACAACAAGAGCAATTTTTTTGAACGAGAAGAATGGGTTTACCTTTGGTGCCAATACCTCAAGTCTGTTGGTTGAGGAAGAAGAAAACTGGAGTCAGGATGAAGACGGTTATCGTGGCCCTGAACAAGGATCAAGTGACGGCCACACCGCCATCGCGCCACCCACTCGCAAAAACACCATTCGGAGTCAAACGGCTGACAAAAGACGCCATGCACGCCAAATCGATGAATTCCCACAAAGACGAATGTTGTGATACCCTCTTTGTTTTATCCAGTTCCATTGAAAATTCATCTCAGATTAGCTCCAACTTCATTGTTTTTCTATCCAAAATATACCATACCTTATACCCTTTTTCCAGTTGATCAAACATACTTGTTGAGAGAAAAATATCATATTCACAGAGACAAAAGAAACTTACAACGACTCAAACACAATACATAACACACCAGGTACATCACATATCACATATAAGAGGCACACATTTCTTCAAGATTCGGTTGATCGGAGTATACCAATCATTACATTATGATGAACTCCAGGTTGCCCAAATCCTCCTTTTCTTTTGACAATCCAACCAGCGCCAGATCCAAATTCCATTCTCAAAGTATACACGGAAGTGGTCGATTTTTCCTAGACCCATTTGAAAACACTATCGAAGAAGAAGATCCAGTTAACAATCCGGAAGACCGACCACCAAGCACAGAAAAACAACAAAGCCAGAACTTCACTTCCAGCCGTTCAGCAAAGGAGTATGACAACAGCATCAATTTTGAACATAGCAAAAATGACATTTTATATTCAAATGAAGGAAGTCCTAATACAAGAAGATCTGCCAATCCATTTTCTCCATCCAAAAGTGATGTGTATTCCGTTCAAGATGAAGTGAATGGTGCCAATCAACCTCAGAATCAAAATACGGTATTTGGATGGACCAAAGCGTCCTCTCCTCAACAAAATAGATCAACAGGGCTTGGAAACTCCTCAGACGCAATGAATTTTAGTGAAACAAGTGTTCTTGATGGTGATTCCCCTATTAAGAATGGTTCCCCATTTTCTTCAATTGGTGAAAAGAAATTTGCACTCTCAAGTAACTTTGATAAAGAAAGCCTAGGTTCCACCCCAAATAGGGTGTTGAAAGGGAATAGTTTATCATCGGATTTAAGAACAGGATCAATACATGACAGTCCTTTTTACAAGAGATCACCCTTTTCTCCAGTTGATTTTACAAACCATCCACCTATCATGGAAGATTCATTATCATGCCAAAGTAAGACTATCAAAGGTGCATATTGGTCGTTTTTCATAGTGTCAGTTGTGTCCGTCCTTTTATTTTTCCCACCCTTTTTGTCATTCATATATGCCCCTACATGCCAAGCAGATTCTTTAATTTGCATACCCAAGTTTTCGGTACATACCAATGTGTTGAGTCCCATTTACGAATCACAATTTGTGTCTATAATGAAGACCATGTCCTCTCTTGTTCTGGTGAAGGATTTTGAGGACTCTAAGATCGGAAATGTGAAACTGTCCTTAGAGAACAAAGTCTTCAAGTTGAACTATCTAGGATATTGCAAACTTGATGAAGTTACCAAATTGGAGATATGCTACACATTTCATCATGGATTGGATTTGTTAAGTGTTATTCTGAAAGATATAGGGCTAGAAATGGCACAATCAATTATTGGAGATCCTGATGTGGTTTCAAATGAAATAGTTGACGTTTACCATGAATTTCTAGAAACTTCTTTTGGAACATATTCTTACGCTTTCCGTCCTTACTTATGTTCTTTGCTTGGTGAATATCTTCCATACATCATGATGATTCATTTTCTTTCTTCGACAATGGCTTTGTTGCTTTGCTTCTTTTTATTGTGTTTCTTGCGAGATGTTACTGATAAGCATAAGCCAATCATATTTCGTATAGTTGGTCCCATCGTTTTCTTTGCTAGCGTTTCAATTGTTTGTACTGGTTGTGATCTTGCCGTTGAAAGTTTTTACATCAAGACTTTTCATAAATTACTTGAGGAATTTAATGTTGCCTCACTTTATTTTGATCCTGGCTTCATTATTCATTGTTTCATCCTTGCATTCCAAGTGTGTTCTTTATTTTGCTTGGTGTTATTGATGATTTCAAAACCTTGGATTGGAAAAACTCACAAATGAACAGGTGTCTTTCAATTCTCATGGCCTTTTATACTATCTTTCTTTCATTTATTATGCCTCTCATGCTTGCTTTATTTTACTAATACTCTTCTTTTTTTTCTACACTTATATACGTATGCTATATACTGCATTTCAGTTTACCTTTTCTCGAGATTATTTCTATTTGTTTCAGCTTTTATCTAGCTGACCGTTTTTTATCATCATTAATTTTCGTGATCTTTACTTTCCTTTACGACAAACCAATTTCTGCATACTATTAACAATCTTAAATTATCTCGAATATGTAGCTAATCATGTATAAACTGAAGTGACTAATTGTCGTGTAACAATTAAACATTCTCTATAAAGAATTTCATAAAATCAACCTTGCAGAAACAATAAACAACAATCTACTCAGATAATGAACACCGAGTTTTCAGGCGCTTCTGTGATTCTATAATCAAAAGAACTTATACTCTCTGCATCAAAATTCAGCACAATATTCTCATCAGCAACAATAGTGACAGTGGCACCGAACCAACGACTGTAAGGTTTTGGACCAGCAGGTCTAGTTGGTAATCCTGAATTTTGACTTGGTTGTCCAACATTTAACAAATCAGCACTATCACCCAAACGGTTTTTTCCACTTTCATCAAATCTGACTTTCAAATGCACTAGAATGATGAATTGTCTATTAGCACCAGGAACAGAACTTGGAACTAAATGACAATCAAAACTGGATACTTGATGTTGAGTAGCTGGTAATTTACTCCAAACCTGTTGAAAAGTTGGTTTGGAACCAAATGGAGTTCCATTTATTATTATTCTTGGTTGCTGTGTAAGTTGAGGTAAGATAGATGCTTGATAAAAATCCAAGTTTGCCGTTGGAGTGAATGGTTTGTCAAGCGAGTCAAATGTTACTTTGAGACATTCCTCTAATTTGTATGTTGGGTCTTGATCTTGTTGTGAGTTTGAAGGGGTATTGAATTGCCTTTGCATTTGCATCATTGTAGTGTGTTATTTGTAATCTAGTATTGCTGAATAAATAGTGAATTGTAGTAATTGACTAGAAAACCATCTACACATGTCAACAAAGTACATCTTGATTCTTTCAAATTCTTCTGTATGTCAGAATTCCACAGGCAAAACTTTAAGAAAGAGTTAGTCGTGTGCGGCACAATGCTCAATTGGACCGGTCCGAGAGCTCTAAGCTCATGTTTTGAAGACTTATCGAGCAAGCAATTCTGGCTTTGCATTACAACCCAATTGTACGTACAATCGACATTGACACAGCTGGAAATTCAATGTTACCTGATTTGAAAGATCAACCGGATAGACCTTGCTATTTTAGATTATTTTCCATCGTTCAACTTACCCGGATTTGGAAGATCAGAATGGAATCCGACAGCCTCAGCTGGAAAAATAAGCAACTTAATCATTTTCTAAGTCTAATTAAGCAAAAAACAATAGCAGAAAAACATTCAACAGCTCTATGCCAATTTATTAATGCGCTAGATTCGTCAGCTAAATTAGCAACCCAGAATTCAGTTCCATTGATTCAACTAGAATCCGTAATTAAGCTTGCAGCTTAATTTGATCAAGTCGAAGACGTCTACAGCACGAACATGGCTGATCATATGAGTTTTATGTGATATTCAATTTATGATATATTATTTACATGGTATGCATACATGATCTAAGCCAACGGTATATAATTGGGCAAAATATATCCAAATTCTCAAAAATGACATACTTCGATGCATGGCTGCAAATCCAATTTCGAGTCTGTATATCGACATTTCCAAATTATCGATCACTGTTGTAGAAGATCAATGCAATAGCTATAGGACATATTCGAACAGCATCAGCATACAAGGAAGTTGGTTAAGTTGCAGTTGCTGTTCATGTATAGTCTGCACTTAGACTCCTTCAACCTAGACATTCATCAATTTCATCGATCGACCATCTTCAGCTCTCTAGACCAGCCAGTTGTACAAACCAGCTCATGTACAAAACTCACCAGAGACTACTTGGTAAACTGCAATTCCCCTTACCTGGCTTGAACTAACCTTGATAAATTGTATGCATATACTTCCAACTCCAATTGGTGTTCACAAGGATCCAGTTTGAGCAATCTGATTTTCCCAAATGATACAAACGAAGCTGTGTCTGTGATCAAGCTCGCCAATTTTCAAATTGCACATAATTTAATTTAATTTCCATGTTCGTTTGCAAATTATCAACTTCACTAGTGCATACATGATACTTGACATGAGGTATCCAATTAGACACCCACACATATATGGCTTTTGCAGTTATGGTTATATATACAGCAGTTTGTGATTTTGTGTGCTGTCCTGCATAACTCACGTACATTTGAGATTGATATGATGTGATTGCTGTAATAAAGAGTGTGAAATAGCCGGGGATGTAAGATTTTGAAGCCATGGGTGGTGCACAGTCTGCATTTAAGTATCTGAGTATGTAGCAAGAGAATTCAAATTTGCAAACTGTATGCATGCTAATTGGCTTGACATTATTATTAGACATTGTTGTGGATCGGTTGACCATTGATCAAGATATTCAGCAATTGATGAAAGTTTCGACCGGATCACACTAGTGATTATAGCGCTGTGGGCTCCATACTTTGTGTTGAAGTGAAATGGGGGAGGCCAGCCATTCAGGCGACCAAAGATTGTTGGCGTGAGATGAAATGGCTGGTTTTGTGCGTTTCCATTGTTCTCGCAAGTGACAATTAGGTCTTTGGCATGGTTCTCCTGCTTGACTGGACTGGCCATCACTGGATCACTGGATCACTGGATCATGGCATCATGGAAACATGGAAACACATGGGTTCTTTGGAAGCTTCTGTTTATGCTGATACTTGTTGATGGTTGATGGATGGGTGTTAACATTGGTAATCAGTGGTAGACCAGTCACTGAAGGCCTGGCTAGCTAGTAGCCTAGTAGCAGGTATCAGACATCCGACTTGAGCGAGCAGCTCAGCTGTCAGTCTCAAAGAGCCCTTTATCGACCCGTCTAGTCAAAATGGCAGAGGTGTCCGAAATAGGCAGTTGCCCGATTAGGCTTAATGACGCGCAGAACAGGGAATCATGCGCGGCACAGCGGCTGCCCATCTCATTTCATCTGATTCTGCCATGAATTTCTTGAAGCCCGCCATTTCTTGATCTGCTGAAACTGAGATCATGTTGCTGATGACGATATAGGCGCCAGGTCCCTGGTCCTGGTTCTGGGTCCTTATATACTTCCTCATGCCCCCATCATTTCTGCTATCTCCTTGATCCACACTGATTTACGGCCTACTCACTCTTTTCGTGCTCTTTATCCTTAGATCACTCAAGACTTTCACTCATTACAATCAATCTCATCTACACTTTCGTTTCCATCAATTAGAGGTCATTCAATATATCTTCATTCTTTACAAAAAATTATTATATATCCTACAGAATCAACAACAAAAACAACAATTTAAACAGATCAAAACACAACAGTTTCATTTCTGCAAATATATTCTGCAAATTTGTCTCATCCTTCGTTTTTCATATAATTTTCTGCCATATTTTCCAACTAAAGTTTCCTTGAAATATGTCAACAACTTTAGCTTCACCAGCAACTCCATCAGATTTCTTTCTGAGCCATTACAGATCTCATTCTGATTCAACAAACTCGAAGTCTTACAATTACGACAAAATGGTTCAACCAAGACTCTTCATGGAAGGTGCCACCATTCAAAACTCTTCCAGAAAGAGAGCATATTATCAAGTATTTCCAGACTCCAAAGATTCAATCAGCTCTAAATACAAAAAAGCTAAATCTGCTCCTTCTTCTCCAGTGATTTTTCTTGATAGTCCAGGTAAGAAATTACCATCGACTCCACATACTACTCCAATCAAGTTACCGGAGCTTCCTTTGACTCCTCCATCTAATTCAATCACATCTCCTGAACTGTATAAGATGGATGCTCCACAAGCTTTAAAGAGCCCTTTGGCTTCTCCCAGACCACATTCAATGGTGAACACTCCTCCAGACTCACAGAATACTTCTCCAAAACAATTTTCAAGAATCTTGAAGTCTTCTTATAAGCCATCTACTGTCATTCCTGAATCTTCATTTTACTATCCAGATACTTGTTATGCATTTAGCTTGCTTTATACTGCTGGTAGCTCACATGAGAGCAGTGAAAGAAGCTTTCTATTGGACCAACAAAACCAAGAATGGAGAGAACATTACACAACCAAAGTGAGACATCAAAATCATCAACTGTTTAAGCAATACCAAGATTTCTGCTCTGGTTTGAAATTGAGTCCTATGAACTCCGAATCATCCGCGTCCTCTAGAAGTAATTCTAGATCAAGATCCAACTCCTCATCTTCAACTGGTAAGGTTAGTAAACCTAAACCTCCCGTTTTGAGATCTCCTCAACTGAAAAGTTCAAAGTTAGCTGGTTTTGTTGACAATCAATTGAGCAAATACAAAGGTTTGGTGAATTATCCATATGCCGCCAACTATACTTATCAATCTACTGGTTACCTTAATGATATCGATGCTTTGACCACTAGGCCAGAACTTTATAAAACTCCTGAAGATTCGGCCACTAAATTCGCCAATGAGCCATACAAGCTTCCAGTCTGCCCAAGCGTTAAAAATATTGACTGCGTTTCTTTGAGACATCCTTCTGTGTATCAGCCTCCTGAACCCCAGTTACCTCAATCACAATCACCTTCCCATCCACAATCACAATCCCAATCACAATCACAATCACAATCCCAATCCCAAAAACTGCCATCAATCGTTGACCAACTGGCTGCCCATGAAGCTGCAGATGCAGCTGTCTCAAAGTCTCAACAACAACAAGAATTACTTCTTCAACAACAAACAGTTGCTCCTCAGCCGTTTACTGAACTTGTTCCTACAAAGGAACAGTTTAAGACCCCTCCAGCTAATATTCCTGCTAGACTTGTAACTCCAATTACATCACCAAGAGTGCTTGGGGCTCCAGGTAGTTTCGTTGGTACTGTTAATCCTTCTCCAAAAAGATTGTCTCCAAGAACTCCAGGTGGTAAATCTGTCGTTTCCGTTTCACCAAGTTCACCACCTAAATCCCCAACAAGATTCATTGATCAACCACAGCAGCAGCAGCAATACTTTGTTGCCATGCAACAACAACAGCTCCAGCAATTTCAACAGCAACAATTACAGCAACAATTATACCAACGGCAGGCACCATCACCACAGCAAGCACCATCACCACAGCAAACCCAACCACAGCAAACCCAGCCACAGCACCATCACCATCATTCTTCTCCAAGAATTTGTATTTCTTGTCATTCATCCCAATCACCATGTTGGAGACCATCTTGGTCTTTGACAGAAGGTCAATTGTGTAATTCTTGTGGTTTGAGATACAAGAAGACCAAGGCCAGATGTCTGAACCCAGACTGTTTGAGAATTCCAGCTAAAGGTGAATGGACTTTGATGAAAAACAAGGGTAAGGTCCTCATTGAAGCCACTGGTAACATGAGCTATAAATGTTTGCATTGTGATGGTGAAGTAGCTGTCGATGAAAGTTGAGAATGTCAAGCTTTTATTTCTTGTACAAAATTCTCACTTTACTAAACTATTCCTATTTTTTTTTTTTCATGTTTGAATACCTGAATCCATTTCCTCTTCATTTGCTATAACAATAAGTTTGCACTATAACTTCCCTAAGCCATTTTTTCCTCTGTCATTTCTAGTCATTGTGGTTTACTCCTGGTGCTAGTTTATCATTATATACTCGGTCCAGTTGATCTCACTTTATAGATTAAAAGGCACATTTCTCTCTCTTCACATTTTTGTTTAATTTGACCATAGATTGTTGCCTCCGATCATCATCAATTCCTCTATTTTTTACTGTATTATATTGTCATCTTTCTCCCGTTTTTATTTTACTTTTTAACATTTGCGTCTTTTCATATTCTCTATTCTCTTTTTCTTTTCATATATTTCGTTGGGTCTTTCTCTCTCTTACTTATTTTTATCTTCTTAATTGTCATATCATATATCTTCATATAAATCATAACAATCTATCAAATATACAACATGTCTTGAATGAATACTAATTGCATTGCAATTCCATATAACAATCCTCCGAAATTCTTATAACTTGAATAAGTTTATATATAGTATTTTCGTATATATAACCACTCTATTAATTGATATATCTTGGCACGTAATAAAAGGTAAAGCCAATGATTCTCTTGTAAATAGCAACCACAAATGAACTAGTCATTATTAATATAGGTGGAAAGCCGGACTCATTAGTCTATTTCTCGTACAAGTCCTCCAACTTAACGTCACCTTCAACAACACTGTGAACATCATTCAAAATGGCCTTAAAGTCATCAAACTGTTTAAAGTGAATTTTCTTTTCACGGCAAATGGTGACCAAGTCTCTACCTCTTTTAGCAAACAACAAGTCACAAGAACTAGCAGCTGAAATATCAGAAACACCATCACCACAATAAAACAACACAGGTTTTTGTTCACCAGACATGTCATATTTCTTTAATTCATTGTGAATTGAAGCATTTTTGTCATGACCAAATGGGGTATCATCACGGTAAACAATTTCCCAGTCATTGCCGTTAATTTTAACATCGTTAGCAACAATCTTAATATTTTCCATTGCATCAGCACCAACTAATTTTTCCAGTAATGCAGAAATAATAGGTTTCATACCAGATGAGATGATGTACAATGGGATTTCGTTAGTGTGACAGTATTCATAAAATTCTCTGAAACCAGGATCCAACTTGATATGTTGCAATAGATAGTCAACACAGTATTGGAAAGAATGTCCGTTTCCAGAAACAGATGACAACTCTTTGAGGAAACCTTCTCTGAAAGAAAGTGTTTCAACCACCATTTGATCATTGATAACCATTCTAGCATCATAACCCATACCCAAATGATCGGTCAAGTAATCATTTGAGTCTTGCAAAGTGACAGTTCCATCCCAGTCGGTAAAGACAATTGCCTTTGGTTTGTTCTCTGAGACTGTATCAGCTTGTTGCTTTGCGACTGTCATATCGTGTGTAATGTGTATTGATTTGATAATTTTATGGAGGAGTTTAGACAGGAATAAGGGTGTGTTCAGTGTTGAACAGTTCACCAACTTGTTGCCAACAAACAGTCAACATCCAAGTTCAGGAACTCCATGATACAGTTAAGCATTTGGCGGACTTGATGATATGATGAAATCTGTTATTTGTCGTGCACAGCCCAATTTAATGGCAGACACGGAGTA
>JAKTRY010000447.1:0-18958 GCA_030579935.1 Ambrosiozyma cicatricosa | reverse complement strand
TTCTACCCTTACCATCAGTTAAGATACCACCGTTCAATTCCATGGACAAAGCATCGTCGGATTTACAAGAGACGGATTTGGATAAAGAGTCAGTGGAAGTTGCAGCAGCGGAAGAAACTGCAGAAGTACCTTGTTGAACTTGACCATCGTTGATTTGAGTTGCACCAGAGACAGTGTTTGTCGAAGTGGAGGCCTTGGATGTGGTTGAGGTAGTGGCTTGGACTTGACCATCACCGATTTGTGTCACAACTGGAGCAGAGGAGTGTGTAGCTGTGGTGGCTTGGATTTGGCCGTCACCGATTTGAGTAACAACTGGAGCAGTAGACTTGGTTTCAGTGGTAGCTTGGATTTGACCATCACCGATTTGTGTCACGACTGGAGCAGAGGAGTGTGTAGCTGTGGTGGCTTGGATTTGGCCGTCACCGATTTGAGTAACAACTGGAGCAGTAGACTTGGTTTCAGTGGTAGCTTGGATTTGACCATCACCGATTTGTGTCACGACTGGAGCAGAGGAGTGTGTAGCTGTGGTGGCTTGGATTTGGCCGTCACCGATTTGAGTAACAACTGGAGCAGTAGACTTGGTTTCAGTAGTGGCTTGGATCTGACCGTCACCGATTTGTGTGACAACTGGAGCGGTAGACTTAGTTTCGGTAGTAGCTTGGATTTGACCATCACCAATTTGTGTGACAACTGGAGCGGTAGACTTGGTTTCGGTAGTAGCTTGGATTTGACCATCACCAATTTGAGTGACGACATCTCTCTTAGCCTTGGAGGAAGCAGAAGAAGATGTAGCAATTGGGTTGATTTGAATACCGAATGTGGCACTGTAATCAGTAGCGGCACCAGAGATAGTGGCATCTGGAGTCAAAGTGGACCATGGTTCAGATGGAATGTAAGCAGCGTAAGCTTGAGAGGCCAAACCTAAAGCACCTAAAACAGTAGAGTATCTGTATTGCATTGTATGAGTTATATGTGGGGGTTGTGTTTGTGAGTTGTAATTTGTGGATTGAAATCGAAGATATTCAAAGGTATAATCAGTAACGAAAGAAGAAGTTGTTGTTCTTGTTGATGATGATATTAAAAAGCAAGTTGACAGGGTTTGGAAATATGATTGAAAAGATGAGGGATAAGTTGATATTTATATCGAATGGACTGTGAAAAAATGACGAGTCAAGTGTGAACCATTATTGTGTTAGAGGTATAAAGGCATCCGAGTCTCCGACACGATGAGCTAGCTATCTATCATTGACCGTACCTCACCCAGTCCCTGGAACCAGCCATGGCAAAGAAGGAGCATGAACATGCATATGGTTGTTGGATTGTTGCATCAAAAATGAAAAGAATGTTTTGACAAAGAGAAACTCATGGGTAGTTCTCTATTCAACCTAGCTGTGAGTCTGTGGCTGCTCCATCGATCACATGTCCACACTCACTCAGGGAAGAATGGCGAAGAATGGCTGGTGCGCAGTAAAACCGTGAGCTCTGAATTGTGTCACGCACGATCGAATTACACAGTCCTCGGTCGATCTCTAACTCAGGACTTCAATCTGTATGCCCTTTCTCTTTCAATTTCCACCTATGTTGTTACAGAACTCATGGTGGTATATCATTTTGTCTTATCAATACCCCTGACTATTATATATCACCACGCCCATATCTATTGCGATGATTCAAATGATTAGGTTCATCTTTTCATCTTTTAGCGCTCTAAACCTGCATTCTAATTCTTCTCAGCTCTGTTAATCTTTGAACAGCTAAAATTAGCACACGCGGCGAGACGATCTCGGTCTTGGAAGTGGAAGTTGGCACAGAAACAGAAAAGCCACACACTTAAGCCTTTGTTGATGCTTTTTGTCGCTTGCCACTGAGCCCCAAGTCACGCGTCCACTTCAACAAATCACAAATTTGAAAATTTTGAGATATTCCAACCAACCAGCCATTTCTATGATCCAGGTATACATGGGCGTCTCAGATCATCTTACCCATGCACACACACTTATCAAGGACAAGAGTCACTTCTCACGACAATCTTAAAGCTTTAACTCTAGGGCTTTCACTATAATATCCATAGAATTACCACGAAAAACAGTAGATTAAAAACAACAAGCTTACGGAAGTTTAAAATGACATGAAAATTTTGTTCGATAAAAGCTGAAGATCACAATATTAAGCAAGCTAATCCTTTGATCAAAAGTTCACTTAATTTGTCTTGAACCATCAAACATTTCTTTGGCCTTAGTAATGATTAAAAATAAACATATGTACATGCAAGTTAGATGGCTGGTCCAAGGAATTTCAATAGCGTAGTACATGGATCAGCAAGATTTTTATATGGCCGCACCGATTCTTCAGATCGATCGTAATTGAATATAAGCGAGCTGGCCATCTAGGCCGCTGATGGAGCTGTACCATGCTTTCATTTGTTCCTAATATAGATGGAATTTGACAAACAATTGGACTGGGCTGGGTGATACGTCAGGGAGCAGCTTATAAGTCTTGCATGTAGATGAAGTTGAAGAAGGCGAAATCACAGAGCTGAAAAACCAGGATGCTTAATTCGGACAGTTACATTGATCTAGCTAGATACCAGTCGTTTGAAAGCAAAGTATATTTTGAGTATATCTACAAATTATATGCATACGGTTCAATGTTCTTTTAACTTAACAACTAAATATATCTGAACCACATGAAAATAATCGATTATTTACCCATACCCTTGCTAGTTTGAGGGATAAAAGTATAGTGTAAGTGGGCTAATATTTGGAATCCATAAGCTAGTGAGACCTTGTGAGTTATGATTCACAGTCATAAAAATGGCTCTAATAATGTTATGTATTCTAATAAATGCGTGACTAAATGTTGAAAACTCTCTCCAACACGCAAGAACCAAGGCATAATGAATCTTGAAAATGAAAAAAACCCAACCAAACGTTTAGTATAAACTGTAATAACAGAAGAGCAACAAAAGAGTAAAATGCGTATTTATCTGTGGGAAAACCTATGATAACATGTTGTTACATTGTGATGTAACACATGGATTTCTAGGTATCCAAGAAACTCGACTAATCATGCTTGAGCGGAAATGCCGAAGTGATTGCAATTTAGCCAACTAAGGGTTCCTTTTTTGACAACAAAGAGTTTATCTAAGTGCGCTCTAGCAAAATCAATGTGTTGATTCCAATATATCTAGTCAATTCAAAGTCACAACACTAAAGGATGTATCAATGGAAGTGCTGATACTTTCGATCAAACATACAAAAGTGCCAGGCTGCAAATTTCAAGTGATTGATAGTATTCAAATAAACTAAAATGAAATTGAGTGGTTGTTGGTTATGATATATATAGGCCACAGAAGACGTGTATATCTCACAATGAAGCTATGGTGAATGCTTCTATGCATGTTTCATGTGTGCTCTGCTACTCTGTATATATATGCATGTTATGTGGGTTGTTTTTGCAGTTAGACAAAGGTTTGGGTAATGCTTTGGCAGGAATGATACATCCTTTCATGGCTGAAGTCTGGGAGGCTTCTGAATTGTAATGTTTATGTTGTAATTTGCCATGTTCAAAAATAGCCCTCCATATGGTATCCTTTGAGGGATTAGGGTACATTAACTACTTGATATGACCAAGCCATGTGCAATGAGAAAACTAGATATGCCATTCGAATAAGTATCAGGAGACAAGACGTGGTGTTGTGATATCAATATGGCAATCACGGAACTTAGTGAGCTTAACATGCAATCGACCAACAAATTTCATAATTTAGAAGGCATAGTGAGTATAGGTATGACATTTGCGAGGCAGTTCGGTATCAACGATAATATTATAATCTTGCCTTGTTGTTAAATATGGATATTATGTGGAATGGCCATGGTCAAAATGAAATGGCGATTGTTGTTGTGCTGTGGATTGAGAGAAAGTAGACTTCACAAATGTTGCTTTGGAATACTTGTTAAACAATCTAGTAGTGTGATAAGTAAAACATCATGGGATACTTGTCAGATGGCTTGTTGGGGTTGGTGGTTTGTTTTGTTGAAGCACTTGAAGAGTTATATGTGTTGGTGTGGATGTTTTGTTGCAAATGATCCAATTTTGCTTGTATCTGGTGGAGGAAAAGTGAAAATTTTGAGCAGGCACGAGCTGATTTTTGGAACGCGGTAACCGGATTTGGACCTGTTACTTCGGAAATTGCGACACTCCTCAATTTCAAGCACATGACCTCTCGCGCGCTATATTCCTGAACCGTATTCATCAAATTTGTCTCCATATATTTAGCCAATTTCCATGTAAAGAAGTCTATTATAGATTTACTGGTGTTCCTGCTTGTACTTTTGAAAAACTTGAATGATATAGTTGAAGTTTTCATAACGGATAAAGATATAGTTTAACCCTATAATTTGTGAGCTATGAAAGCGTATTAAAGCCGGTAAGACAGGATATTATTTTCGTTGTTGATTCGGTGGCTATTTCTGTATGCAGATTAAACGACAATAAGGTAGTAATTAAACTCGGCTGACTTTAGATATTGTGATGTGTTCATTGGCTCTAAATATATCACTCATTACACTGACTCACTTCATGTATACCATATGTTGGGCCGGCCCAGAAGAGCGACGTAAATGCATTAATAGGTAGACCATCCCGCTGGAATATAGCCACCCTATTTTTGTTGTTAATGGTGGTGAATTCCATGCATGTGTACACTCGTTTATGACTAAAAGTTAGCATTGTAAAATTATTAAACGGTGTCAATTTTGGTGTATATGTGTTTTATTTGGAAGATTTTGCAAGATAAGGGGTTCAAATGAATTTAAGTTCACCTTTTTGCTAACTTTTGGGGGGAAAATCTAAAAGTATCAATTAATTGTTCTATTTGATATGCCGTGCTATAAAGTTCACTATGACTGAGGACGAGGATAAGGGGGGGGCTAGAGCTTGATTCAAACTATATCGGTAAAAGGAACATGAAAAGCAAGTGGAACGTAGAAATACAAATAAGAGAGAGAAGTAGATTTCAGCCTAGAGTTGCGCGAGAGGCTAATACAATCGCTAGATTATATATCACATGTGCCTAAAAAAATCAAGCGCGCATAAGTGTCTGTTGTACATCAATGTGTACGCGGTAGATATGCAGTGTTCTACTAAGGGTTTATCTTACAGCTTCGAGAACCATGGTTCTTCTAAGTCTGCAAGTTTTACCTTACAGCTTCAGAATTTTGTTAGGCAAATTCAGAGCCATATAAGGTTATAGGGTCATGGCGCACCATACAAAATTGACAGCTTCGAACCCCCCTAATAAAACAAACTTGCAGATATACGAGCACGCTTCTTGAAGCTAGGGTTCTAGGGGTACAAGTACGTTCCCTGTGACTTTAGAAGAGGCATGTAGCAAGCTTGAGACTATAATTAACCTACTAGAATTTGGCTGGACTTTTGGGTGGTCCATATAGAGTGAGCTCGTAACGTAAAGTAAATTCATAAACACATTAAAAACACAAGGTATACTATATTTAATATTATAAAAATGAAGAAAAAGAACGAGAATTTCATAAGTAAATCGACACATGCGAAAAGCAATTTTTGTTAAGGAAGCTGAACTGGTAATTTTGGAGGAGAAAAAGAAACAAAAAAATAAAATTCTTGGAATTGGAAGATCATGACACTTGAGTAACATATTGGACAAGATGAAGTCACCCAGTCAGATTTTATAAGCTCAGTAAGCGAAAGAACAAAATTGGAAATACAGCAAATTTTGAATCAATTGGTGATGACAATTTGGGTAATAAACACAACTTAATTTGTCAATTTCTTCAACACTGCTTCACTGCGCTCAAACTTCTCTCTAGCATCAACGTCATCTCTATTCAACAAGTTTTGCAATGCATCATCATAAGGAGCCTTAGTTGAAGATGGATCGTTATGCAACTTAACAGTCTTCAAATAATTGTTATAAACATCACCATTATGAGCACCCAAAACCGAGTTGATGAAGTAGTCTGAGAACTTAAAGGAATCAGTCAATCCAATAACGTGTGGTCTCACCTCCAACAACAATGAATCCAAAACTTCTGATGCTTTCTTACAAGTGGTATTGCTTAACACACCAGTTGTCAAGAACCAGCTTGCAAATGTTTCAATGTTGCTCAATGCGAAAACTTTGGCCAATTTAACCAAATACTCATCAACCCCACCACAATTAGAACCCAAGGTATCAAGTCTGGCAACCCAATGATCAAGCATGTATCTAATGGCATACAACTTAGAAAGTACTAACTTTTCAGCAGCAATTGCATCCCAGTCGTTTCCCAATCTGGCCAATTTAGAAAGTGAATCAGAACCGATTCTCAAGATAACAGAATTGAAAGCAGCCAACAATTGTTGCAAATCATTCAAACTTTGTTCATTTTGCAAAACTTCACCGTCTTTGAAAGCTCCTGCAAGAAAACTATAACTGCCTTTGAATGACTTAGGACCAGTCTTGATCTTTTGAATGGTGATACGGCCTGAATTCTGAGCCAACACATTGTTATCACCTTCCCAGGTACATTGGACAGCATGGTCTTCGAAACCTTTGGCAAAACCTGCATAAGCAGAATAACCATGTCCTCCACATGACTGTCTACATTCTTCAATCAAACTGAGACATGTCCATGTACAGGTGGACTTCAATGAAGCCGAGTCACCAAATAAACTCTTCAATTGATCAATACCCGATTTCAACTTTTTAAAATCTTGGGTCTCAACACCCTCATCTAAGTTAGCCAAAGTTTCCTTATACACTTTCTGGATCTCATGCGAAGCAACAGACATACCATAAGTCCAAGCCAAATAAGGAATCAAACGACGTTGATGCAAATTGTAATTAATCAATTGGTTCTCAGCACCGTCACTCTTCTTCTTCTGAAATTGTCTTCTACCAACAGCATATCTCAAAGCAATTGTGATAAACCGTTCACTTGTTCTCCAGGAATCAGTAACCATAGTGACACGTCCACCAAGCAAAGCACCATAAGCCAACTGAGCCAAAGGTGGGTCAACAACTTCACCATCATCATCAATTGAAGTAAACTTACTTAACATATATTCTCTTGGAATTTCAACATTGGAAAATTGAATCCAGCCATTATCGATACCATCACGACCCATTTTGGCACCAATATCACCAATGGCGATACCCGGAAACAAATCATGGTTGGCATCACGTAATGGCACAACAAATGTCTTGACACCATAATCATGTCCTTTGGCAATCAAACGAGCAAAACAAACAGTATGGTTAGCAGAATGAGCAGCTCCACCAATCCACCATTTCGTAGCACCAATATGAGGAGTAGTTATGGTGAATGTCTTCTTTTCAATGTTATAAGTGGCGGTAGTTTCCAATCCGGCAACGTTTGAACCATGGGCTAATTCAGTCATTGCAAAACAACCATAGACATCCTTGATTTTGAAAGCACCTCTTTCAACGGCCCAATAGTTAAATTGGTCTTTGGTTCCATTTCCCTTGATTGCAGAAAGGAATAGACCGAGATGAACACCGATTCTGGTACCCAACTGAGGGTCAACAATGGCTATTAAATTGAGTCTGTTTTGGAATGTTTGGAAATCAGGGGCGTCTTGTTCGATATACTGAGCTAGACGGGCAATCTTAGCAGCAGTGATTTCACGATGGGATTCAACGCCGTATTCATAATAAGATGAATTGGTGGTCAACAATGGGTCTCTTTCGATCTGTTGCATCAATTTCAATGTCTCCAATGATTCATGTAACGAACCACCTTCTAAGAACTGGTGCATCTTGTTGATATCAAATTTTGTTTGTAATCTTTCATACCAGATTAAATCCGATGGAGCTGGTTCTTGATAAGGTAAAATCACAGTCGATGTCATCTCTTGTAATTGATCAAAGCTGTACTGTTTAGGAATGCTGTCAAAATGACTAGTATTGTCTACCAGATGATTTTCTATTGACTCCATTTTCAATGATTTCTAAAAAGTGGGGGATGCAATGGGTTTTATATATGAAACTCTTGTGGGTTTCAGTTGTCTTAAATGTACTGCATGTACACAAATTCACATGCTTACTTTTGCTGTATGCATGATACTGTTTGTGTCATTCACATTCTCACGCGCTTCTATATGAAGCCTCATCGATCACATGTTCCTTTTTGACATGCCCCTCTTTTTTTACCAGGGTTTGCACCGCAATTTTGCACAGCCACACAGACACGCAGACTTTCAAACCCATGCATTTTCGTTGCATGTGAAACCAAACTTTGTGGGGTAAGCTATTCCAGTTTCATCGCATGTGAGAAATTTGAAATTTAACCCACACAAACCAATGAGATGCAAAACCTGAATTACCCGTATATATCAAAGATCAAAAGAAGAACCAACCGAGGTTCGAACCAGCAAAAAGTTACGCATAATATATTGATCTTTATCTTCTAAAACAATTAACTACTATAGTGAAAAAAAGTACAAATTTTGATCGCCAGCTCAACTAACTATTAAAGATTCAGTAAGGTTATTTTACGTATAGGAGAGTCGAATCATGACATAAAAAGTACAGCAATCCACCCTTAAATTCCATTACCGATATACACCAAAATTAAACTAGTTTAGAAACCAATCATACAGACAACAAAGATACCAATGATGATACCCCAAGTACTCACAAAGCTATTCTTACCAAACAGCAACCTGGAAGTTCCAGAAGATGCATTGGTTGTATCAGAACCATTAGTCATACCATCTGCAGTGTAATTAATGCTATGTAAGTCACTGGAGTCCAAAGAACCATCCCAACAGTATTCGTCAAAACATTTCTGACATTGGGGACCTAATGGCATACCTAATCTTTCTCTTGATCTCTGCAAGATGGCACAACCAATACAAACTCTATATTCATCATCCAAAGTTAGGTTCTTTCTTGTTGACACTGCAAACCCATTCTCAATCATAGCCCGTTTCTCCTCATCTTTGTAACTCATTTGGTAAGTTGAAGTATTGGAATCAAAAGTGAATGGTCTGTTGGCGACATAGACAACCAATGGCGGAACGGTATCAGCTTCAACTTCTTTCATCAAGTCAGTCAAATTGGAAGAATAGCAACCAAAGAAAGTTGGCTTTGCCGTTAAATTCAAATTCAGGAAAGTTTGAGAATCTGGGACGTACGGGAAAGCGGTATGGTTGGATTGATTTGTGAATTGACGTTCATAAGTCTTCACAATAGAGACAGCGTTCGGCCAACTTTGTAAAGTATCCATAGAGTTATCATAAGCCATGATGAAATCAATTTCACGCTCAGGTTGAATCAATGGAACCAATGGAATATTCTCCAGGTCTTCACCACCATCTACCAAATATAATGATGTGTCTTCAACGATACTATCAACATCTGCCCACTCAGTCTTATAGAATGGGTTAGGATAATATTCAGCAATATCGTTACTATCCTCACTGACCTTTTCCAAAAAATGAGAAACCAAGTCTTGAACGACATCTGGTAAACCGGTGGTGTTCAGTTGAAGTAAACCTTGATTGAACAAGGTGGAAGATGTACCAAAGATGTAACCAGTATTATCTAAACCAGCAATACACGTATCATTGCCATCAGGGAACCCATTGGTAACGTTGGTGCCAATGTATTTCAAGTCAGTAAAGGCATACAATGAAGGATCCCAAGAACCTAACTCATAAGCGTTGATTTCGAAAAGAGTAGAATTCAAATTGAGAACAACGGAACCAGGGGCTCTACCTTGAGCAACAACAATTGGGAAAGGGATTTCATGATTTGCAAAAATTGGGAAATCTCTAAGAGAAGTAAAAGTCATAGAAGCACCATAATCAGATAAAGTAGGGAAGAACTGATGTGACAAGGCACGACCCCAAGGATCAGTCAACGAGATATCATAACCAGCATCTTTCTTATCATCCAAATCGTCTCCAATATTGTCCCAGATCTCGATACTCTTAATCAAATTGATACCACCCGGACTCACAATGTTATGTTCTAAATCCCAGATGGCATCATCTTTACCGTTCTGATCTACAATATCTTGCACTGAGGTCCAATTGTTGAAAAGCAAAGTGGACAAAAACCATGAACCACCGGAAAGACCACTGATATATGAGGCAGCTTGTAAGATTGGTAAACCGTGTTCGGCACATCCTCTAGTTCTGTTATCCAGACCGGAAATTTGACCGGCTGCATTTAACATGGCTCTATATCCACCACCACTAAAGGCCAAACCAATTCTAGGGATATGTGTGGCATTATTATCTGTGATATTCTTCAAGTAATCATCGGTGTTAAAATCGGTCATGTTTGAGACCTCTAAATACCATTTCAAATTCTCTAGTGTGATTTCATCTCTTGATACCATCCAATTTTGTTCAGCTTCAGAAATACCATTTGCTGCTCTGGTGAAACCTTTGTGATCAACCGAATTGTAATTCTTGTCGTGGAGGTATGATGGACAGTCAACTTCTCCTGGAGCATAGGAATCAGTTGGCGACCAAGCCAAAGCAAGTTGAAGAAATGAGAGAAAGAAACTTAAACGCTGATGAGCTTTAATAATCATAGTTCAAGGTATATGTGATGTGAGATGTGTGTGTTTGTTTTGATGTGATCAAACTGTGCTGATGTTATCAGTCCCTGGTACAGACAAAGGAATCTGTTCATCATATAAGTATTTTGAAGAAAAATCTTTTGAATCCCACTTGTTACAACTTTATATTTTCAGGGAATAATCGGGGTGAATAATTATAGAGGAGACGAACTAAAGCTTGGGTCCACGTTGGATTAATATGGTCAGTATGGTGGACATGGGTCCATGGCTCATTCTCAGAGCACTCTTAGCTCAAGCACGAGCCTCAAGCTAATATCTTAATCCAGCTAAATAGTACTAGATTTGCACATACTCAACTCTCGGTACTATAACTTATTCGATTGTGTTGTTTCAGTCCCAAAATGTTAAATAGCCAACAATGTGGAATAACAAGTGAGGAGATTCTTCTTATCATGTTAAGTGCTGTGTAGTGTGTACCAATTTGATTATGAATCTAGTACGTTGTTCAACTTGAAATTTTTTGCGGTTGTTCATGTACCCCTGTTTTGTACTAATCAAAAGAATTTGCATTCTGGGATGCAGAAGAGCACATTCTGGTGTATCGATATTCTGGAACAGGAATTGTAGATCGTTTATAGGGACAGAAGGGTTTACCATATCTAAGGCCCATGGGACTGGCAGGGGTCAAAGAACAAAGCGCCGGAAAGAAAAAAAAATGGAAATTTTGAGCTGGAACCTGGCCTGGCACATGTGTAGTTGATTGGTTGTTCATATGATAATTCTATTATCATTGAACCATTCAGCTGATCAACAACGGATTTCAAAAATGAATGACCTTAAACAGCAGGTGGAACGACACTAGATTGATCATCTAAAATGAGGTGTACCATGTCTGGACATGAAGCTTGCAGACTGAAATTTGAAGAAACACGGAAACATTTGAGTGTTTTATAAACGCGACATCGAAACCGTTGTTCTCATGTGTAGGCCAATCACAAGCAGGAAGGAACTTTTTCTCCAATTTTCGTGCTCCAGTTCCACCAACTGAGATTCTCACCGGTATCATATCTTGATCTTGGTTTTCAGTAAGCATCCAAATAATCGATTCCTGGTTCTCTCAATATACCATTCATTCATCTCCAATTAAAAGCTCCACATATATTTTACTGAATTTAAAAATGTTTGCTAGCTTGAAGATAACATGAAACACAAACAGCAATGAAGCTTAATAGTGGAAATGCGCTTTCAAAGATTGAAACAGCTAGGCACAACTGCAAGTTCTCAACATTTCTATTCAAGCTAGATTTCAGTTTGACACTCATGGGGATGAAAAGACAATTTAGTTTCTTTGAGTCACTTAATTGACTACCAACTATTGGTTCGAGGTTAGAGAGAGCCCGGTATTCAGAATCGAAGTTGGCGATGATGATTTTATGGCATGAACAGACTAATCGCGGTATGATTTTGACTCAACCATCCTCTCATGACAGTTTATGGATGACATTTTCCAATAGTTGGAATATATTATCTATGAATGTGGCAATGTCAAAAGTTGGATATGAGTTCGAAGCTCAGCAAGTTGGGATATTTTGTTTGAGAATTGAAGCAATTAGAAAGTTTTATAACAGCAGCTGCACTGGATGGACAGAATGGGTCTGCAAGAAAGTTGAAAGCTGATATCGGCATATGGAAAAGTTATTCAAATGCCTGAAAAGGTACCATGAAGGTCGTCAAGTTTTCAAGTTGTATTCCTCCTGTTGAAATTGAAGTTGAAACGACACCTAGTTTACTGAAATGTTTTGTTTGACATAGACTGAATGCTAATTGCACACTTATACTGGGAATGGATGTTGTTGGATTTAAAATCTAACTAGAATCATCTTTATGATATGCCATATCTAATTACGGAATCTAACTCCAGCATCCGCATGGTAGTTGGTAGATGTTGTGCACCTCACTGGGATTATCAGATTTCTCTTTATATTCCGCCAGAGGTTCCCAGATTTGAAAACTGGGCACCAATTTGAAATTTTCAAGGATCATATCTATAAGATCTTACAACTACCTCTTGAATATTCCTTTAGTAGTTTCTTTTGTAAGTATGGCGAGAATTCGGGGTAAACTTAGGTCACATCATAAGCCGCATGGAGAAGATCGTGGCCATGGAGCAATATTCAATAATTCCCCCAGCTTAAAACCATAATAGTACGCAACTTCTCGGTGTCATCTCTGTTTTTGGTCATTTTGATGTTAAATTCAATTTGAGGGCTTGCAAAAGATTTGTATATAATACGGGTAATGAAACGCCTGGGTGTGATCATGATGGCATGTCTACAATTGACAATTCCACTGGCCGCGCCAGAAACCAAAGAAAATATAGACAGTAGGTATAATTAGCACCCGGAACAGCTCGGTGGCTATTCAAGTAACGCAAGCAAGAGAAGACACGCACAGATCACAACACCAAAAGGCAAATTAGTTTGCATTTTGTGTGTTAACCCAGCTTTATATGTTTGGAAATTAAACTCATGTACTTGAAACCTCAGATCCATCAACTTAATACATATCTGTAAATGTTCAATGAAGTGCTTGTAGATTGGGGCTACCTAGTGGTTTTTTTCTGAACCGAATAGCATTTCTAGATGTTGAGAAAGGGGTGGGATATATTTGCTAGTGGTAGACTTGAGTCCCATAGTTATCGGAGACTTAGTATGAGTCGGTGGAGTGGGCTTCAGAGTTAGGAGGTGCAGGTGGGATCAGCCGGTGTTGCAACAAGCGCCACAAGCGCAAAAAGCACATTTGCCGGGCACGGCAAAAAACATGGTAGGACTGCCGTTTTGGGAAGTACCTCCACTGAATAAGCACCGCCGAATAAAAACTCCCTAACTAAGATAGCAAAAAATTCATGGAATTCAGCACGAGCTGGATGGAAAGTAAGTGAACACGTAGAAGAACGAGCAAACTCCCTACTACGAACAATTCAACACGTTACACCCAGACCATACAATTCACATAATAAATATTCCAAACTTCTATATACAATAAGATGGATCAAGCAGCCGAATACTTTCAGAAAAATATTGCCCCAGTGTTGGCATTCAACATAGATTTCAAAGGACAAGAGAAAGTCACCTCATTGTGCCAATTCACCACTATCATTTTCAGTGTGATTGCCTTTGTCTTAGGTTTTATTCTACAAGATGTCTTAGTCACTGGTTACGTGATGGCAGTTGGTACCGCTGTATTATTGATCATTGGATTGCCTGCATACCCAGCATATAACAGGAACCCAGTCACATTTCTTAAGCCAACTGAAGTTAAGTTGCCTGACTTGGACTCTGCCAAAGCTGTTGACATCGAAATTTCAACTTGAGGAATTTCTTTTTGGAGGTTTTTGAGAACGAGAATCACCGAGCGAGCACAAATATGATACATTCGGTTATAACATATCGGTATATAAACCAGCCTGTTTCCCCACATTTTTCTTTCCTCTTCGTTCTTGATATTCCTTTTCTTTTCAGTATCGCTAACAACTCAAACTTATATTCGCTTCCCTTCTTTTCTGTGTACTATACACACACAAATACAACTATCATTCAAATTTGAAATCCTGATACGTTACTATATCCACACAATCATAATCACAATCTTATTGTAATTTTCATTACTTTATAATGACTTCCACACCAGATAACAGCAACGACCTTTTTCTAGGTTTTGATTTATCAACACAACAACTTAAAATCATCGCTTCATATGGAAACTTGTTACCTTACAAGACTTACCGTGTCGACTTTGACTCTGAACTGGGTGAAAAATATGGAATCAAGAAAGGTGTCATCAACATTGAAAAAACCGGTGAAATCTACGCCCCAGTTGAGATGTGGATTGAAGCTCTGGATCTATGTTTCAGCAAAATGAAAGAAGATAATTTCCCTTTCAAACAAGTCAAATCAATGAGTGGTTCATGCCAACAACATGGCTCAGTTTATTGGTCGGATAAGGCACCCGAATTATTTTCCAACTTGACATCATCAAAACCATTGAAAGATCAATTATGTCCAACAGCATTCACATTGGAAACTTCACCGAACTGGCAAGATCATTCTACAGGTTTAGAAATTGAAGCTTTTCAAAAACAAGTCAGTGGTGAAGCTCAATTGGCCAAAATCACAGGTTCTAAAGCACACTATAGATTCACTGGTCCTCAAATTAGAAAGTTGGCAACAAGAAAAGATCCTGCTAAATATCATGAAACTTATAGAATCTCTTTGATTTCATCATTTTTAAGTTCTTTACTTTGCAATAAAATCACCAACATTGAAGAATCCGATGGTTGTGGTATGAATCTATACGACATTGAAAAGAGCCAATTTGATGAAGACTTGTTGGCTTTGGCTGCTGGTGTGTCTTCTGAAATTGATGGTGCTTCAAAAGAAGACCGTGCTAAAGGAATAGCAGAATTGAAAGAGAAATTAGGTGAAGTTGAACCCGTGGGTCATCAATTCGTTGGTAACATTGGTTCATACTTTGTTGAAAAGTATGGGTTTGATGCCAATTGTGAAGTTAACTCGTTTACTGGTGACAACTTGGCAACCATCATTGCACTGCCATTAGCGAAGTCTGATATTTTGGTTTCCATGGGTACATCAACTACAGTTTTGTTGGTCACTGATCAATATAAACCTTCTCCAAACTACCATATCTTCAAACATCCAACAATTCCTGCTCATTACATGGGTATGCTTTGCTACTGTAATGGTGCTTTGGCTAGAGAACAGATTAGAGATAAGATCAATTTGAAGTACAAAGTTGGTAAAGATGAAGACCCATGGGCCAAGTTCAACTCAATCTTGGACGCTTCTAAACCTTTAAACGGTAAGTTGGAATTGGGTATTCATTTCCCATTAGGTGAAATCATTCCAAATGCTAAACCATGTGAAAGACGTTTTACTTTTGATTCAAAGACAAACAAATTGGTTGAATTGACACCTGAGGAAGCATGGTCTTTGGAGGAAGATGTTGCTTCTATTATTGAATCACAAGCTTTGTCCTGTAGATTGCGTGCTGGTCCAATGTTGCAAGTTGATGACAATGATGATGGTTCCTCCACTCATGCCACATCAGAACATGATAAAGAAGTGTTACAGAAATTGTCCAAGTTTGGTAAGACTCAATCCGATGGAATCTTACAGAATGATAAAGCTGTGGTTGCCAAACCAAACAAGGTGTTCTTCGTCGGTGGATCTTCTAAGAACACGTCAATTGTTCACAAATACTGTTCTATCTTTGGTGCTAAACAAGGTAACTACAAGATTGATCTAAGTGATGCATGTGCATTGGGTGGGTGTTTCAAAGCTGCTTGGTCTTTCCAGCAAAAGGACAAGTCAGAGGAAGAGGACTATGGTGTTTGGTTGAACCGTATGTATGATTGGAACCATGGTGTTGAAACATTGACTAAATACAAGGATTTCTGGGATGAGTATGTCGATGGTGTTGGGTTGTTGAGTTTGGCTGAACAACGGTTGGAGAAATGATTCGATATCTTTCTTTCCAACAATTTTGTTCCCTGTTATTCTAATTTGCATATATGTTCTCTGACTTTCCACACATAAATACATATTGAGCTGATTCAAATCTTTTATTATTCTTTCTTTTCATCGTTTTATAAAACCAATAGATGCCTATAAGATATCCCTATCAAACGTTTGTAAGTATCTATAAAGAGCTAGCTGATACAGTTGATACGCGTCGATCGATGATAAAACTGCGACGGCGCCGCACAGGAGCTCCAACTCTTGATAAAAGCCTGGCAAAGCTGGCCTTTTCCGCGCCTTTCAATTTCAATTTTCAAAACTGTGAACGGAACGCTTTATACGAGAGGACTCGAGCACGCTTGCAGCTCTCCAAAGGGGCCTAAACTTAAAGAACATTATCAAGATTTTAGTCTGAGAAACTCGGTCGAATCAACGCCAAACTACTCAATACGGCCTATAAGTCACAATGGAATCTGTTGAGCTTAGAGAGGCTGGTTATGAACAGGAGCTGAAAATGGATTCAAAGGTTTTTTGCGATGTCCAACGATGAACTTGTATCCAGCTATCATGAAAGCTTTAAAATTGCAACAGTCCCCCCAATATTTTCAAAATTAGGCCATCACAGTTATCATTGCAATTCACTTTCAAAAACCATCTGCTTTTTTTTCTCCTCAACTTGATTCAATTGCAATACCCCTTTCAATGCAATTCAATATTTTCAACATCTGGTTCCTGATCTTGGCCTCATTCATTAGCCGAATCTCTGCTGTTCGATTGTTTTATCAAAATCAATATGTCGCTGATATCATACGTTTGAACACCCCTGAGTTATCTTACCATGTCACTGAAGGTTACTACAAATTACTAGAAACTTTGGATTTAGATAAGACTGACGCCAATCAATACATCTCTTCCTCAATCGCCACTCAATTAGAACAAGCTCATATATGGTTTACCTTGCAAGCTTATGATATCACTCCAGTTGTCAACTACTGGTACTATCTTGATCAAACCCAAGGTTTGTTGCGTTACAAGAAGGTGAGTGTTATGGCCTTACCACCATTCTGAGATTAGTGCGATGACTTGTCTCTTGACTCAATCACCCCTTGACATCATTAAGAACTAACTTGCACGTGATGTTATGTTCGGTTTATTATGTGTGATACACCCCTAGATCTCCAGCTAGATGGAACGCTTTTTTTTGTTCTCTTTTATATTCTTCTTCATATTAATTTCCGATTTATATCCTGAGCTCACTTGATTTCATATGAGAACAATTTTTTCTTTTCAATGATTGACTGACGCCTTTTGAATTTTTTCATACTATGAATATACCATTTACTTCTTTCTATTTTTCTTAATCATCCATTTTTTATTTATTTTTACCTTTTTTTTTGCATGTTAACTAATCGAATTGGTAACAATCTTTATGTTTTTTACTGTTTGCTTGCTTTATTGTATGCTTTTTTTCTTCTTTTTGTCTTCGATTCAATTCTCCTTATATATTATGTACTGTCTTTCAATTCTTTAAATCGCGTTTATTTTTCTAGCGTTATCATTCTTAACTGGTTATCTAGCCGATATCGTGGCCTAATCTGCACTGTAGTTCAAACGAATTCACAACAACAACTGTAAATCAACATTGTGAACCAACAAATTTGTCGAAAAGTTCCTTGATCCGAATCTAGATTGAACATTTATCAAGTAATAATTGATGATTATGGCTTTTTTCTAATATTGAAGAGCAAACTGCATATGATTCTTAGACTTGTTTAGTGTTTCCAAGTTATAATCATTAGAATAACTCACCTTGGAATTTGGGTCCTTTTCAATATTGGTGATCGATGATGTCGTTCAGGTCTTTCCATCGTTTGTATGAGTCATTTCTACGAATCGCCCTCCTTAATGTGTAGTTGTTCGTAATCAAGTATAGTAGATTAGTGGTGTTGTAAGAGTTTGTTCTTGTCAAGACTCAAAAGCCAGTCCGTATCATCTTAGATGAGCACATTCACACCTTCAGCTTGTAGTAGGTGAAAAGTCATGATACTTTTAACTAAGAATTGCTATTTCATGATAAAATGGGGATATTCGCTTTCTATGAATTTAATATGTTGAGTCAAGAGTCAAGATGGATGGTACGCTTTAAGTTTGTTGTGGTTTGGCTTGTACCTTCACTGATATTTGTTAAACGGAAACGCCATATGAAATAAAAGTCATAGTTGTTGGGTAATTGTTGAGACTGTTGACATTATAATTGGTACTTGAAAGGTGAATGTGTATGACTTCTCCTTATAAATATATACTACTGCGAAGTTCGAAAAACTCTCGCTCAATTTGGATTATATTTGACCACGTCATGGATCACACATGAGCAGCTTGAAACCCTTTCAGAATACTTACCCGGCTACATTGTAAGTTATATTGAAGTAAAATGAATCATGCATATATAATTGGAATTATAAAGGAGTGTATAAAGCAGGAAAGATGCAAAGGGTGAAATTAATGAAAAAATAAATGTAGAAATGCTTCGAAATCGAAGTATAAGCAACCGAAGAGAATATTAAACAAATTAAAAGAGTCAAAACCTAAGGAAATCGTTAGAAGTTCTGGGAAGAAATGAGACTGAATTGTTATTAAACAACCAACTAGATGATGAGCAAGGTGTGCAAAAAATAATCATTATAATTTGAATAATGAATAGGATTCAGATCAAACAAATTAGGATAAACGTCGGGACGAACGAAGTCAAATAGATGCAAAAATAAAGCTGACGTTAAAACAAAACAAATAAATAAAAAGAACATGACATTGTTGAAATTGAAGTTAAAGCCCACCGAAATTAGA
>JAKTRY010000446.1:0-19000 GCA_030579935.1 Ambrosiozyma cicatricosa | reverse complement strand
GAGAGCTTCTTTCCAGCGTGCCAAATGCCTGTCTGAATTTGTGAGATGATCAAAAAAATTTGAGCTCCACGTTTGTATGTGCGCGTTGACTTAGAGAGGCGATTTCGACGGTGGTGCAGGATATATGGTTTCATACTTGTTGAAATAGGTTTCGCGATCTGACCTGCTTGGAAGTTCAAAACAACATGATAGTCTTAATGATGTTAATGTTTCTTTGGTCCCTATGGCTTTCATGTAGACAGTCGGACGTTCCTTTAGCCAGTATGTGAATGATTTTTTGTGTGTTTCCACGGTCTTATTGATGAATAAATTAAGTTTGGCCGAATCGATTTGTTAAGCAGATAATTCAAGTCAATTTGAAGCGCAATTCCAAAATTCAACTGTATAGAGCCTGTGCCTATACGGTCTGTAACATATACACATTTCAAAAGCTAGTTCTATAGATTAATTAAAAAAAGTTTTCCCACCATGTAAATAGTCATACCCAAAAGCATCATAAAACCCATCGAGAGCCCCAGTCATTCCAATGTGTTGGAAAATATTGTTGGATGCAACATCAAAATCAGGAGCCACATTATGGAAATTCTCTTGTGGATCTAATGAATCGAAGCCATTTTCAAAGATATTCGCTTTCCTGTTTGCTTGTAAAAGATGCTGTGAGTCTGATTTATCTAAGAGACTGTGGTTAAGAATAGATAAGATTGACGTGTGTTGAGTTGTCGATACATGACTTACAGACATTGGTGGAGTTAGATTATTGAAACTATGTGGTCTCTCCTGGGCTAGACTCGATGGTGGGTATATTATCTGGTCTCCATAAAGCTCAATATCACCTCTTTCAGTGTCAGTTCTATGATTCTTATTAGAGTTAACATGCTCGTTAAACTTGATATCAGAACTAGCTCTTTCTTGAACATCAACACTCTTTGAAACATCATTTTCCATGGGACTACTCTTAGGTATGGTAACTAGGCCATGATAATCACCTGAAAAATATGCCTGGAGCAACAAAGGAAAAGAATACATCAACCGTTCAACTAAAGGTCTCAGCATTGGAATCTTATAAGCAGATCTAACCACAAGAGCATTATTTCTAAAAGGAACATACTTACCAAACCACTCAGCGCCAATACTTCGATCAGAATACATTTCTTTCATATCCGTCCAACAAAGATCGGCAAAATCCCAAGTTATCAAATCACTATTTTTTTCTAAAACAGGCATCAACTTATCCCAATCCTCATTGGCAACTTGACGTCTCTTTGCATCATCCGAGTACAAAAACGTGATGTTGTAGATCATAAGTTGATAACTTAAGAAAACTGCATTTTGACAAAAGACTAAGTATGGTTTAAAACTTTCTAGATTGTTAGTTAACAAAACCACAAATTCGTGGGTGGCATCAAACATCAATTCCCAACCATGAAATGCATTCACTAGTTCAGGGTCTTCCCGTAAGTTAATGTTCTCTAATATTCCTGGTGTTCCTAGTTCCAATTTAACACATCGATGGATCAAATAGTAGACTCGGTAAAGGTTGACACGTTGAGAAAAGACCTTGAGTGCATAGGAAAATATATAGCTAAGAAAAGAATGAATGGATTCATCAGGTGACTTGAAATTATCTGCCAGCTGTTGGAAAAGTTCCTCTATGGTATTATCTACTTGCTTGTTGATGTGAAAGAATGGCTCTTTTGCGAAAAATGCCTTGTTTGCTGTTCCTTGCAAGTTCGTAATCTTTTGTACAACTTTTTGAGATTGTGAATAAACCTGAGAAAGTAATAACCTATGTTGTCTTGTAATACCATCATCTTCATCAGATTCATCAAAATCATCAAAATCATCTAATGTCAATTCTGGAACATTGTAATAAATACCGTTAATCAAACAATCTTTGGCAAATGAAAAAGCAATTATCTTATCTCTTGAGAACAATAACCAAAACAATCTCTTCTGCAATCTTTTCTCTTCAAAAGATAAGTGGACATTATGTGATGAGTCCAAATTGATATCATAAGCAAATGCAATCTTGATAACACGCCGTATTCTTTCTTGAAATCCAGAGACCGAGTGATTCAACTCTGGCTCTAAAGAAAATAAGAACCCAGACAATACCAAGAACAATAGTTCCTGCTCTAAGAACGCATCGAATAAACCTTTGGCCTTATGGTAAAGCTTCTTGCTAACGACCATCTTCTCTGGGGTATCAGCACTGATCCTTGATCCGATGTATAAAATAGATAAGAGCAACAACAAGCTTGGAGGATGACGCAAATCGGCAAACTGGAAGTTGAAGTAATGACGGGATAAAGCAGGATATATTATCTCATGTTTGCTGAAATATGTCTTTATGTATTCCCAACAATCTTTTTCATTGGGCAACTCAAAGCATTTGGTTATCTTCAAAATGGTCAACGTTTCTTTGAAGATCAAGTCCTTCATTATCAGTGGCTGATCATTTCCAATGGAATAATCAAAATCAAACCAGTTCCTTGAGTTCAGCCTCGAAAATGGTTTTAGTTTGTCTGGATTTAAAGGTCTGTTCAAATATTCATTGGCGTCAATAAGAACATTATCTGAGTAGGCCACCTTGTGTATATTCACTTCATGAGTCGATATTCCCAATTGCTGTTTCTTCACTGGTTGTATGATTTCATCATGACTGATGCCCTGTGTAGCATTCCTTTTCAGTGGGCTTGACGGCTTATTGGGGCTCCTGGTCTTCGTGATAGTAGCATCATCGAAAAACTGCACAGTATCTGAATAAACCGGGGTAGATGATGGTTTAATAAAAGGTTGTTGATCTTGTTGATGTGATGGTGGTGATAAATAGGTTTGTTTTTGTTTTTGTTTTTGTTTTTGTTTTTGTTTTTGTTTTTGTTTTTGTTTTTGTTTTTGTTTTTGTTTTTGTTTTTGTTGAGGAGGAAGAATGATTTTATACTGGTAATGTGTCTTAGTATCAGACGAACCACGTAAACGGTCTGCTTCAATCTCTTCCCTTGTCCTTCTCTTTTTCCTATTGAATAAAACACATGGTATACCTGTCTTTGCACATCTGGAACATTTTTCTTCTGGATAGTTTTTCAGGGAAAGATCACATCGTACTTTTTCTTGCTGCTGTGGACACATGCCCGTTTGCTCTTTTTGCTAGCTGCTTTTGCGATCTCTGTGGTCTCTGTGCGTGGCTGTTGCTGTTGTGGTGGTGGGTGGTTATGGTAATGGTTATTGCTGGTACCACTTTCTTGTTTGTCTATGCTCATTTTGGAGGAGTATTTTAGCCAGTAGAGTTATGTCACCAGAAACAGAAACAGATGGGGTTGTACCGTGTTAGCTATGTAGCATATATATATTTTCATGAAGACTGTTGTTTAATTTGTGGGAAGTGACAAGTATACAGCCAAGGGCCAAGGCACAAATTCAATCGAAGGTTGGAAAGTTTGAGCTAACTGCTCCAGTATGAAGAAGAGTAGCGACAATTTCAGAACTCTCACTAGAGTCAAAATTCAACTTTGAAATATTTCAAGGGCCGACCTTGAACCGATCCTTGAAGCAGCACCATCTTCCCTGCGACATGGCAACTATTATCTGCAAAACTTTAAGATTATGGCACGATAGATAGGTTATTAATTAATTTTAATTTTGAGATAATAAACAAATTTAATATGATTAAGGTTGAAAAGCAAAAAAACTACTAGAACAACCTATAGTTCAAAATATACACACACTTGTGAAATCTAATCTAGAATTACAATATCGTCATCTTCATTATTTTCCACTTTTTGTTTCTTAGAAGCGGTTTCAACATCTTCGGAAGTAGCATCATTCTCCAACTTTCTCTTCTTGCTATCAACTTCGTCATCATCGATGATTTCAATACCGTTATCATCTTCCTGGTCATCGAGCACAATAACACCATCTTCATTCTCGCGGTGTTGTTCAACAGCGTTGTCCTCCTGTTTATCGTCATCTTTCTCTTCTTCGACAACAGCTTTCTTTCTAAACGCTGGAATGGAGAGTTCAGGCAAACTGATTTTTTCTTCATCACACTTTTCCGAGTCATTATCATGACCATCCAAGTATAGTTCGATATGGTCCAACACTTCATCAGAATCAGAAATCAATAGCACATCACCAAATCCAACGAATTGACTCAACGGTTTTTCTAAATTATCTTCAAAATCATAATCATAAAGCAATCTAGAATCAGAGGTAGAAATCTCTATATCATCCGAATATCCATACTTGTCAAGTAATGCTTGTCTGAACTGTGCTAATGTAACCTGTTTCAAATCTATTGGTAACTTGGCAATACCTCTCACAATGGAACATGCTTTACATGAATGAGCAGGTGAGTCAAGTTTAGTAGAGTTGACAAATTTCAAACCGTTAGATGAGTCATAAACCATACGGGAATTGGCAATGGCTTGGTCTCCTTCAAACATATGGATGGAGGAAACAGCACTGAAACCAGCCATGATGGCATTGGTCGTGGCGACAGCAGGGATAATGTTACCAGCGATCTGTTTGATGTCAAATTTTGATTTGATTTCAATGCCAAACACATAAGAACGTAAGTTGGCCGCAGCAACGATGAAGTCAAGTGTGTCTTCATCATCTTTATCGAATTCAATTGTTGATTCAGAAGACAGACGATTCGTGAGACGAATCAGCGAGTCGGAAAATTGTAAAAGGTTAGCTTGTTTGTCCCATGGTTTCTGATCTGACAAATCTGACACTTTCAAGTTGTTGTATTCGTCTTTGGTGTATTCTAAAGGGGTAGGTTTGGCTCTTGTTGCCCAAAGTGTTTCGATTCTTAGTAATCTCTCGATATCCTCTTTGAAAATCTTGGCAAGAATCTTGTGAACAAATTCATCATCGTTCGTTGAGTTGGTTTCCGTTGATGCTGCTTGAATCAATCTCTTCAATTCCAATAACTCATTTGCTTCTTTCTGTAAAGCTTCAACTTCATCCTTGTTGTCGGAATCATCACTGACGCCTTGTTGATTTGCGGCATGTTGCTCTTCGTCATCTTCACCAAACAATTGTGGGAACAAAAAAGTCTTAGCCCAAGTAATACAATGAATAGGTTTAGATGGCGTTGATCTGATGGTACACACGGGGAAACTCTTTGGTGTGGCCTTAGGTAAACAGGCAAAACATTCAGTCTTGTATGGGAAGATAGGTTGAACTTGACCTTTCAAACCAGTGGTTCCACTTTCCATTAATGGAACACCAGTAAACAATGCAATCTTATTGACGTACATTCTAGCCTCCAAGTTATCCAAAGCATTGAAGATGATGTTAAATTGGTGGAAAAAACTCAATGGGAAATTCTTGGTATCCATGATGTTTCCATTGTAGGCGATTAACTTTGAACCGTGGTTGAAATGTTGCACTGCGTTAATGGCAGTTGTTGATTTTGGTTTCTTGATATCCTTTTGTCTGAATAAAAACTGTCTGTTCAAGTTGGATAAGTCGATTGTGTCCAAGTCCAAAACATGAATTTCTCCATAGTTCATGAGAATTAAATCTTTTAAAAGCTCACAACCAATACCACCTGCTCCAACCATCAACACCTTGGAGGATTGTAACTGATTGACTCTTTCTTCACCAAATACTTTCTTCAAATGACTGTTGTAACCCATTGTTTGTTGTTGTGTTTGTGGTTTTGTTGTTGGATATGGCACAAGAATACTAGTAGACAGGCACACGTAAAGGATTCTGAAAAGCTCGTCACGTCAAGTCCAGTCGCTCTACAGAATCCCAGTTATAAGAATGTGTGGTATACCCATTCCAGGCTGTGCTCATTGAAGTCTTCGCGATGAGTTTGGAAATTTGACAAATTGAATTCAACTGGAAAATGGAGACGTGTCTGTTTTGTTTTCACTGCTGTCTGGGCTCTGGGGGTCTTTTTCACAAATAACAACACATAACCACAAACCAGAATTTCCAACAATGTCAGCTCCAAGCACAGATAAGTACTCCGTCATCCTTCCTACCTACAACGAGAAGAAAAACTTGCCAATCATCACCTACTTGCTAGCAAAGCATTTTGAAGCTAACAAGTTGAACTGGGAAATTGTCATTGTGGACGATAACTCTCCAGATGGAACACAAACAGTCGCCAAACGGTTGATTGACTTATATGGTCCTGAACATATCCAACTAAAGCCAAGAGCAGGTAAGTTAGGTTTGGGTACCGCTTACGTGCATGGTTTGAAATCCGTCACTGGTAACTTTGTCATCATCATGGATGCCGATTTCTCTCACCACCCATCTGCCATTCCACAATTTATCGCTAAGCAAAAATCCAAGGATTACGATATTGTCACAGGTACTAGATATGCTGGTGATGGTGGTGTCTACGGTTGGGACTTGAAGAGAAAGTTGATTTCTAGAGGTGCTAACTTTTTAGCTGCCACTGTTTTAAGACCTCATGTTTCTGATTTAACTGGTTCTTTTAGATTGTATAAGAAGAAAGCTTTGCAACAAATTATCGAAGCTACCAAATCAAAGGGTTATGTCTTCCAAATGGAAATGATGGTTAGAGCTAGAGCTTTGGGTTTCACCATTGGTGAAGTGCCAATTTCCTTCGTTGATAGATTGTATGGTGAGTCTAAGTTGGGTGGTGATGAAATCATTGGTTACTTGAAAGGTGTTTGGACTTTGTTCACCACTGTTTAAATAAGCTCATATTGATTTTCTGGCTCCATTTACCTTTTTTTTCCAATTCGAAAGTCCCTATCTTTTGCATCTTCACATTTTTCACTGAAATTATTAGCCCACGCTAGTATTTACGAACTTCTATTCATCTATTTACGCTTGTATTTTCCCTTTTTTTTGTCATAACTATTCCTGTTCTAATGCTTACCTTCAATTTAAAGAGTTCATTTTCGAAAATTTTAAGTAATCAGATACAATTGTAAAACTATAATACAGAGGAGAGGTTTGAGAAAAAAAACGAAACGATGTCGAATCCGTTTGCCGAACCAAAGACCAAGACCAGCCTAATAAGTTGCATTCCTATCACCAGGCCAAAAAGGCACAGGTTCTAAAAAGTGGAGCATCTGGTTTCCAAATGAGTCTTGCTGCACTTCACAGAACAAACCCTAGATCCACATCTTAAGCATGAACTAAATGAAACATTCCCACAAATAGTACACAACTTCTTGAACCTCACTTTATCAGTCTTAACCTCCAACTTCTTAATCATTCTTAATTCTCGTTTATCAACTTCATCAGCATAATTCGCCCATGTCTTTTTCGATATTAATAATCTTTTCACAACGGCACTTGTAGCACGTGGTTTTCTTTCTATTCTTGAACCCAAGTTTTTAGGAATCTCATATTTCTGTAATTGTGGTGTCTCATTGTAATTTTCTCTATTGAGTTCTTCAAATCTCTTGTTGGCTTTCTTCAACTCGATCTGGGAAAGTAATGAATCTTCAGCTGATATCTCTTCAATGTCATTGTCTCCATTCTCACCATCGTTGGTTCCTGTGTCATTGGACTTTTTCTTGTTGTTGCTCGCTGATGCTAGCCGAAGCTGTTGGGCTTGAATCTCCTGGATGTTGTAATTCACTCTTTTTCTCTTGTGTTGATGATTATGATGGCCCGTCTGTGTCGTTGTCTGTGATGACGAGCCTGAACCTTGTGGTCCGCTGACTGAGTTGTTATTGAAAATCGAAGTCATTTGTCTGCCAGCCACAGCATTCAAACTGGAAAAATAATGGTTGGGGTTGCCTCCTTTAGGGAACTCTTTAACCTGATGCATTTTTGTTTTTCAATCAATATTATATTATTATATGGACGTATTGTATAGTTTGTTTAAAACGGAAGGGAATTGGAATAATTTACACACAAAAATACATATATGAGAGAAAGAAAGAAAAAAACATCGTCTTTTTGCCTGACAAAAAAATTAAACCGAGGTCGCTCTCACTCACGGCACACCTCGAATCACTGAAAGAGCGCCTTCTTGACAATCGAGTGGAGCTCGTCAATGACACGTTCCACACTCAAATAATCACAAGCTATAGCTGTACGCAAAGGAACAACCTTACGTTGTGGTTGTTTCTGTGGTTTATGTAGGAGTTGAGATTGTTGAACACTGTTGTTGTAACTCTGGACTTCGTCTCTGATACCAGGAATGGCCTTCAAGCCTCTGAAATAAGGCATAACAGCAGACCTCACTTTATCATTGAGCACCTTCACAGCTTCATCAGCGGGAGAATTGGCGTTATTGGCATTTGCTGTGCTTGTAGTTGTACCATCTTCAATTGATATCAAGTACATGGAATCTTTCAAAGATAATCTTCTTGTTTTATGAGCCAATTCAACTTTCAAGTTCAATTTGAATCTCTCCATCTTCATTTTCTTTTCATTCGTCTTGGGAACAGTCTTATAATACAAAATTTTGAACAGTTCAAATTTAAAAGTAGTCACTTCAAATCCATAGTCTGGTGATAATTTCAAATCACTCACTTTCAAATCTGGTTTGTCGTTCAATTTTATGAATTCAGCAAACAAATCATCCGACTCTTTTTGAAGTGTCAAAATAGACTTGTAAAATGGTAATGTGATTTTCAAGTAAGTGATTAATTCTTTGATCTTTCTAAAACTCAAGTCCTGAGCAATTATTGTGTTCAAATATTCTTGACAGAGGATATGTGGATTTGATTCAGGTAACTCAATCAAAATTGAATCTTGGCCTTCACTCAACACGTTCAATGTGATTGATTCATGAGCCAATTGCCCATAGTGAAAGGTTACTTTAGTCAGAGACACATGTGACATGATAAGAGATGGATCATTAGAAACAAATTGCAAAAGTGAAAGCAAACCAGAAAGTCTTTTGAGAACCGACAGAGAGCTTTCCATTAGTGAAACTTCATTAATTGAAGAAGAGCTTGAGCTAGACATTATAGATGAAAATAGTCCATTTGATCCTCCAGTTGTAGCATTCAAAACTCCATTGGCTCCATTGTGTTTCAATTTTTCTTTCAAGTTGGCAGAAGAATGGATCTTGAATATTGAAGTGTTAGGTTCTAATTCAATTGAGTTATTATGTTCGTCTTGGAAAGAAATATTTGGCAATTTCAGCTCTTGTTGTAATTTACCGTAAATCAGAATCTCTAAACAATCGTTGGAACTAGAAATACTCAAGATCAAGGCTTCTCTTGCACTTGGTATATTGTACAATGATTTATTGTCGATGATGATCAATGTGTTGTCTTGTTGTTTCTCCAAATCCAAGTTGAAATTAACCATGACGAATCTTCTAGCGTGTGGATTTTCTTTATCGACCATCTTCAATGAACATCCCTTGTCTTCTAACTCCTTGACGATCAAATTGGACAAAAGTTTTGAGGTTGTGATCTTAACCAATGACAACAGACTAAAGTAATCATAACCAGTTTCTCTGCTATTAGTGAGAGGCAACTTAACCGACTCGCACCAAGACAACGACCATTGACCAGCATTAGATTTAATTCTTGAACACCACCATTGCACATTAGAGGAGTAACCAGAGACACCAACAGTCAAAAACCAACCAATGGGCCAATCTTTACGCCTGTAAAATTTCAAATTAAACAACTGACCAACCAAATTCTTCTGCTTCAAGGAATCATAATCGATATCCAACTTACTCATCTCATGTTGATTCAACCGTATTGACTCAATATTGATCCAACCAGCAGCATTCAGCATAGATGATAACTCACTGAGCTGGGTCTGTAATCTCAAGTTGAGCAGCCCCAAAGCAGTCAATCTTGGATCCATGTTGATTTGTGTTGCAATCATATTCATCAATGGATTAGGATTCTGGAAATATCCATCACCAGATAAACCATCGATGCTGAACCGCACTGTCTTCGAATGACTTAAATCCAGAATCAATTGTGAGTTCATTCCAATTGTGCATAACTTGTCCATGTTTTCTGCTTTATCCATCAACTCATGTTTTATTTGATTGATGCTGATTTCGACGTGTGTTTTGATTATATTTCTTAGAAGAGTTTCAATGTTGATTGTTCCATCGTCTTTGCAAGCCAATGTTAGATCATGTTGTGTGTACAGTAAGCCTTCTTTGATCCATCTGAAACCCAATTCGTTATCCTTGAACTTACCGATTTCAATGGTTGATTTAACAGCACGTCTTTTGAGCCAATATGTGATCACCACAAAGCATTTTTCAGCGTTATAGCTGTGTGTTATGTGGCCTTTCCAAATACCCATTCTTAATTGGATCAAATGTCTATGGAGTTGATACAGTTTGCATGTGGTAGAATAGTTGTGTAATAATTTGAACAGGGAGAATAAACAGTTTTCGCCACTTGCAGTCACTACTGGAACTGAAGCATTGTCGCTGTTACTATTGTTGTTATCTGTTGATGCTGTGGGCTGTTGCTGTTGTAGTTGTTGCTGTTGGTTCTGCTTGCTTAACTTACGATTGGCAAATTTTTCCAAATGATGAAAAGTCTGTCTAGGAAGAGATGTCACTTTAGGAATCAACTGGACATCTTTAGATTGAAATCCAAGTTTGAAGTCAACAAGGAAAAAATTCGAGTCAGGGGAGTCATCGGCGATAGATATTGAACACTGGAAAGAGTTGAGCACATGGAAAGTGACTCTTCCATCTTTGACAGTATAGCTATAGAACTCCGGTGGCAATCCTTCTTGTAATGCCATTCTGGTGGATAGCTCAACATTCAAGTGCTTTAGTGTTTTCAATACGAGGGCAGGGTTCAGAGGTTTGGCAAGAATGAAGTCATAGGTGGGCAACTGTGGTCTTCCTTTAATCAACACTTCCAAAGCTGTAGTTAAATCAGGATTGGGCAATTTTGCAGAGACGAGCTGTTGCTTGATTGACCCAATAGTCATCAAAGCATTAGTGATCGCTTGGTTCTGTTCACGAAGCCAAACAAATAAATCAATCAGTTTTTCAATGGAGTGGGAATTTCTTGCCCATTTGCTCAACACGTACAAACGGATGAAATTTTCTCTGATTTGCACCAAAAGGTCCAAAAATTGTTTCTTTTTGATATTATCTGTGTTCGTTGAAGACCTTAAGGTCTTGATGAACTCTTTCAGTTGCTTGTAAGTGTATTGAGACTGTCGTTTCAAAACAACGTCGAGAGGTGTCATGTTGGCAGAGATATGAGGTATTGGAGGAGGAGCAAGCCCCATCTGATTCTGCTGTTGTTCGTTCATGTTGTCGATGGTCATCTGTGAGGACGACATTGTCTTGAAGAGAGGAACGTGTATATAAACAGGGAGAAGGAGGTGTCCTGGTTCTTGTGTTGGCTGTGACCTAACGTGAATGTCCCCGTTCCCTCCCTTCTCTTTTCGATTTGTTCTTGTTGACGTCTCACTTTCCAAATTCCTCATCTTCAAAAAACAGAGCGCACATGAAAATTTCCCATGGCCTCAAAATCAAATTCCCACGTATTCTTTAAAAAGCCGTGGTCACTGGTGACCGGTTCGTATTACGTCCACAATCTGACACCCAAACCAGACAAACACAAAACAGCATTACATTGAATTCAGATAACCGTCTAAGAATCATCGACATCAACTATCAACAAAAAAATCAATGTTCATCTAGCTCGTCCCGCCCACCTTGGCATTTATATGTCTCCAAAAAGCTGCATCCTGCATGTAAGTCTCATATCCTTCTTGACAACAATTAGCAACTCCAGAACCTTTAACCGAACTCTTTCGCTGTTTTGTTTTGTTATTTTCGTCTAAAAAGTCAGTTTAAGGATATAATATATGCGGTTGGAAAAAACTGGAAAGTGTTGGTGATGATGACGAATGAAGAGCGGAGTTTTCTGCATAACAGAAGGGTTAATGATTTTTTCAATCTTATATGAGCCCGTTTTCTATTTCTTTTTCATTGTGCTCATATCATCATTCTTTTTAATATATTGATTTCAATTAAAATTACAAATCATTTGGCACCCAAGTTTGTTTCAATTCCACTTCAATTCAACAAACCAATCAATCAAAAATGTTGTTCTCAATTATTATGGGTATCGTTATCTCAGCCTGTACTACCGCTACAGCAGCTACAATTCCATCTGTTACAAATTCTACTTTTCAATTAGTTGTTGCAGCAAGTGCTTCTCACAACTACTTAGCTGGTTTGCACATTTCTTTGGATTCAGAGAAGCAATTGATCTTGACTAGCGATGGGACATTGTTTCAACAAAAGAACACCACAGTTTTGGTTCCTGCTGGTAATTGTACTTCTAGTTCTACCAAGCTTGTTGTTCGTCCTGATGGGTATTTGGTTGTTGAAGACGCTGATGAATGGGACTCTGAAGAGTTGCCTGTTGAGTTTGATTCCAAGGGTATCATGTTGATCAATGAAAGTGATTTTGGTATCGTGTCTTGCTCACATAAGTTGAAGTATTTCCAGCCTTCAACTGATTTTGGTTCTTGTACCCCTGTTATCATCAAGCGTCAGTAGTGGTTCCCATATACAGAAAAAATGATACTACATATTAGTTGAATTCTCTTATTGCAATTCTGTCTCTGTTTTTTTTACTACAATTATCGTTATTAGTGAACTCACTCTGTTCTTTGTATTTTGGTTTTTCTCCTTCTTTTCCTACTAATTTCTTTAATTTATTGATACCTGTGTTTTTTCTATTTATACCCCATTTTTTATTCATAATTTTGTGTTTCATTTACAATCAAAGGGTGAAATAACCCCCTACTGCGCCATTCGTGGCTAAGTGACTGTGCCATATGCCTCTCAAGGTGTGCTCGCGGTATTTCGAGATCTCAATTGCTTGCGGGCGGGCTCAATGCTGATGTTTACAATTTACAAAAAAGATGCTAGCGAGCTCGAGCCCTACTAAAGAGCTGGGGCCAACTGCTGCAGGCAGGCCGCTTGTGAGACGCATCTAAGACAGCCCAAACGGCCCAGGGGCCAGGGAACATCATCATCCTTTTGCTTATAAAAGGCAGAATTCAGGACTCATCACAGCTTCTACAGCACAGGCAAATGGATCGAACATTGCATCAACAAAAACAAACAGAAACAGAGACAGCTAGAGACAGATCAGTCATCAGCTCATTGTCATTGTCATTGCCATCTTCTCCAACTATCAGCTATCATTGGTCATTGTCCCCGTCAAGCATGACGACCAAAGACAACCGCATCATCTACAGGCCTGTGCACACTCCTACGACTCCCACAGCTGCAGTAACTGCAACTGCCTGCTCCAGCTCTGGTTCGGCTTCTGCTACTGATGAGGACAAAACTTCGTCTTCATCAACATCTCCGCCATCATCTTCCTCTCAAACGACTACAACAACGAGTACTGGTATCTGTCATCCTTTGGTCAAGAACAAGATGCACGTCTCAACAGATATCGTGAAAAACCCACGCCAGAACCAAGACCAAGATCAGGAACAGTCATCTCATTCAAATTCTTCATCAGATTCCAACAATTCTCCCACTTCCTATGTTACTCCTCCAATGTCAAGTTCTGGCACTTTTGACCCGGATAATGGTGGAACACTGCTGAGACACCATTTTTCTGACAAGTCTGTGGAACATCTTCCTTCTCCAATCAACCTGAGAGCAGGAGATGGAGGTTATCCCGCAAATTCGAACAGTGCTCTAATGAGCACGCCAAATTTGTTTGTGAAAAAAGTGAGGGCACATTACCAACAGCATCAACGATTACAACAACAAGAACAGAAACAAAAGAGAACCCAAAGTTATTATGTTGGTTCTAAACAGAACTATGCCAATGGTGACACCGAGATCAGCGGCAATTCCACCAATAAAAACACAGATAACAATAATGACACTAACAACATCAACAAATTGAAAGATGGTTTGCCATTGAGCTTCAAACCAGAAAGCAGATCAGCTTCAGCATTTAGAGCGGCTGATCTTTTGAACGAGAAACAAGATTATGATTTCACTACTATCAAACAGGTGCAAAGAGTCGTTTCTGTGCCTATACAATCGCCCTTGCTTAAGGAAAAAGAACTACATTTACATGGTGACCATTTGGATTCTGATGATGAAAATGTTCCGTCCCCGAAGTTGAAACTGGAGGAAATCCATGAAGATAAAGAGGTTGTCGTTAGACCCATTACGCCAGTTGCCAAGGCTGCTGCCACGGCTGCTGCTGGAATAACACTCGACCCAAAAGCATCTAATGGTAATGGTTTTGATTCATTGGGCTCTGGGCTAGAGTTAGATCACTCTGGGCCTATAAAAACAACAACAACGTGTATTGCTGGCACGGCTGAACTCACTGCCTCCAAAGCCGATTCCAATGAGCCGATAATTATCACTTTTACGACTTTTGAACCAGGCAGTAATAAGAAACAGGTTTGGCCCTGTGTGAAACAAATTGGAGAAGGTTCATTTAGCAAAGTTTACCTTTCTTCATCTCATCAATGTGCCATTAAAGTGACAAATATAGTGGAAACTGAAGAGGAAGATACAAAGCTTCGAATCCAGTCCTCGTTGGTAAGGGAATTAGAGATATTACAGAGCTTAAAGCACCCCAATGTTGTTCAATTGATTGGATCAAACTCGAATCTTTCTCATAATCAAGTCATCATGGCTCTAAAGTACTATGTCGGTGGTGATCTATTCAGTTTTCTAGTGTATTATAAACAACAAGACAACGTAAATTCCGATTTGCTGAGAGCTATCTTTACTAATGTCGTATTTGCTGTGAAATACCTTCATGATAACGATATCTGTCATCGTGACATCAAATTAGAAAATGTCCTGTTATGTTACTCTCAAGAACAACTGGCTGAAATGGCTGCCGAGAAACAACGAAACCCTGAAACCACACCAAATTTACACTCACCGTTGGTTGCACTCTCTGACTTTGGTCTCTCGAAGAAAATAGACCCTGTGGATCCACTGCTCTCGACGAGATGTGGTTCTGAAGATTACGTTTCTCCTGAATTACTTCTAGGTATGAAATACGACGGGAAAGAGAATGACTGTTGGTCATTGGGTGTGTTATTGTATACGATGTTGGAAGATCGATTACCATTTGATCCATTGCCTAATAAGCCAGTGAGAAGGCGCACTGGTAAGAACAGGCCCGCTCATCGAATCGCTTTGATTTCTTGGGATTGGTATTATTTGAAAGATGATTCTGTGCTTGATGAGTCTCAACGGTTGGCTAAGAAGGTTGTTGGTGGATTACTTGTTAAGAGAAGCAATAGGGCTACTGTTAATGATGTTTTTGCTGGCAGGTATTGCTCTGAATTCTGAGCTAGTGTGAGTAGTTCAGTTCTTGTGGAATCTCTGTTGTGCTGTGTTTAGGTTAGATTTTTCTTCTTTGTTTTATGAGTTTGTTATTCTTTCTGCTTTTTTGCATTCACTCGTTTATTTTTCTTTTTCTCCCATTTGCTTGAAGTTTGTATATATTTGTCTTTTGGTTTTTTCTTTCTCTGTTTGTTTCCTGTACTAGTTCTTGTGTTTATATATGATTGTGTAATTATTATGTTCCGTTACTGTTTTCTCTAGATAAATTGTAATTGTTATTTTTTTTGTTAGTTTATAAATATTATTTATTTTAATTTTTTTCTCACGAATGATAAACTGGTCTTCACGTGAGGAGAGATCGCCATCTGAAAAATTTTTACTATATAGCTCTAGATGAAGCTTAAACCTCCAGGTAAACACAAAAACTACTCTACACACCAACAAGAAATGTCAACAACAGCATCACCATCAAGATACATAATAAGGAATGGGTTACGTCGCGTAACACCATACAACAAAAGCAGAGAATTCAAAGTGACAAGAGAAGTCACCGAAGAACTCAAGGATCTTCATGACACTCAAACACTCAGACTAACACCAACCACAATCCTCACCAGAATATTAGGTGTCGATAAAAAAGCATTAGAATCAATGGTTGAAAAAAGACGTTTCGGAGTCATTAACAAAGGAATGAAGAGACCATTGTATGGTGAGAAATTATTAAGTGAGAAGTTCATCTTAAGACCAGGTTGCACTATTCGACACGTTCAGCATTTCCACGAGCCTGTTATTCGATTTAATGGTGCTTTAGACGATAGTTCAATAACTGAGTTGAAATCAAGATTGGTGTTTCAGAATGATGATGTGTTTGTGCTTGATAAACCAGCTGGGATGCCTTGTGTTCCGTTCAAGAAAGTGTACTTTAATTCAGCAACGATGATATTGATGCATGAGCTCGGTATGTTGGATGAATTCAATGATGATCAATTGAAACAAAAGAACTATATACAGAAATATGGTCTAGTTGCTGTGAAGCCGTTGATGGCCATTTCAAGTGGATTATGTGTCATGACTAAGGGCAAATCACTATCTGAAGAGTTCGATATCCAAAAATCAACTTTCTTGATCAAAGTGAAGGGTCAGTTCCCAGATTCTGGAGTTCAGACTTGCAAAGATGATGTCATTCCGTTTAACAGACGCACTAAAAGTTTCCAATTTAAGACTGATGTTCCTGAATCCCAATTTGCATTGGTGAAATTTGACTCAGAGTTAAATGAATCAGTGGTGCAATTCACAGTTGACGATTTCCCAAAAAGTGAGCTCCTCACACAGATCAGAATTCATCTTCGTAACTTAGGCTTCCCAATAGTGAACGATTTGGTGTTTGGTGAAGGTGGTTTGTTGGCAAAGGTGGTGAAGAACCAATCGGACCTGACGCCTGGTCAGTGGAATCAATATGGTCTTGAAGTTGCTAGTCGTCTCGAATCATATGAGGCTAGTGGTATGTTTAAGCAATTCACGAGATGTACTGAGTGTGGACGGCCCAATGTTGTGTCTTTGGTCAATGACATTCCTCTTCTTCCTGTGCATTTGTGGAGATTGAAGTTGGCTTCTTCCCCTGATGGTGTGCCCAATGAGTTTGAGGCTCCTTTTCCAAAATGGGCTTTATAAACTTGGCTTATGGTTCTTCTGTTTTTTTCAACTTCTACATAAAAATTGACCTGGTGAGATACATGTAAATAGTCAAACAATAGAATGTTTCTTTGATGAAATATAAAGAAAAAAATTATCAAGCAGCATTGATAAACAATAACAGCGTTTAGAAAAACATAATACCAATCGAGAACAAGATATATAAGTAGAAAACATTAACAGACAAAAAATGGAAAGCTCCTATTAGGTAAGATCTCTTAATTTTGTGGAGTTTGCCCAGATGTATTTTCTTGACTATCACCAGTGGCCCATTGCTTGGCGGAATCAATTAGAGAGGCAGCACCAGAGCGAGTATCAATACTATTAGCAGTGGTGGTTAATTCACTTCCGGAGGAACCAGAACCACCTGCAGGTTTTGCAGCACTACCAGCAGAATCAACAGTTCTCTTTTGGAAATCTTCAGATTCAAGGTCTCTTTTTAATGCAACGGTTTGAGGTGTAGATTTTGGCTTATCAAAGCCCTTGATCAATTAGAGCACTGTTATTAATACAACAAAATATAGCACTAAGGGGTCTTGTTTGTTCTCCGAAGGAGCCAGTACTGGGGGCATGATCAGTATTTTCAGATTGTTCAGTGATTGGACCAGTTGTTGAATAAGTTGAAGCATTTTGAGGAACTGGAGCGGCAAATGCAGTTGAAGCAGCAAGGATGGCTAATGTGGTTGAGAATTTCATTTTTGGAAGCTTGATTGAATTTGAGGATATAATTTGAATGAGTGTAAAGTCAGTTGGATGATCTATGATTGAAAAACGGTGAATTGATTGATGGTGATACTGGAGATAAATGAATTCTGTGGTAATGAATATTTCTCAACAAACAGAGGATGTGAACCAACATTTATACAATTTTTGAACTGTCAGTACGTTATATCACCCTTGAAAGGTCAGCTAATGAATGGCTAAGTGTATGATGAATCTGAAGTGTCTCTGAATCACTTGAAAGGGCGTCCTGAACTGTACTCTTGTTAGGCTGCAGGTTTTGATACGTTCAAATCAACTATTCAATTTGCCTCTTTTAGGATATCTGTGTGCTTTCTAACTGAAGTATATTTTGAATCATATTTAGGAGGAAAAGCATATGTGAACGTAAAATTAGCCTGTACTTGTGAAATGTTCAAGTAATCCAAGCATGGCCACTCTGTTTCCTGTCAAAACAGTAAAATTTCACTATTGATACTCATCTGATATGTTTGCTGTTCGTTTGCAGTTTCAACACAGTTCATGAAAAGAACACGTACATCCACTGGGTGATGATCAGAAAGTATTTAATTCAGTCCTTCAGTTCTTAGACAATCTAAAGATCTTGAAGATTGTATTGGCGATTTTCCTTCCTGGAAAAGTTTTCTATAGTCTTTGTATCGAATGTCATAAGATGCGTTATGTGTCTCGAGATCGGACCTCTCGGCTCTCGGGGCTACAAAATTTTTGAAATTTCCAATTTATTCGGCTGTATGAAAACATGCGTGTTTGCGCCGCCCGACCCTTGGCGGTAATTTTGATACATTCTTATTTTTTTTCACATACGTTTAGTAATCACTTATAACTATTTTTTTAAGATAAGTCAGTTGTAGTCAGTCAGTCAACTATACAAAGAACAAATAAAGTTAAAGAAAAATTGAAGAAAGTAGAATTTAAATAAATTAATGAAGTTCTTTAGGCACCGATAATAGCCATTAAATAAAAAGGAAAAAATTTGGAACCAACAGTCAAAAAACCTTTTTTTTCAGATTAACATATTGGGTAATTTAAGAATAAAAGAATTTAATCTAGTATATGGACATACCGTAATATCAGACGAAAGAAACAGGTGAATTCTCTACTTGGACGTTGTGGAGCTCTGAAGACTATTGAATCTTACTTGTTTCTCAGAATATTGATTATCTTGATGTAGGAGTTGTACTTGAGTAATGTGGTTAGATCTGTTGTATCTCTATGTAGTTCTCTTAGCTGTAAAATTTATTTATTCTCTTAAAATATAAAAAAGAGAGAAAATATCGTGTTTCTGGAGGGTAAATGGTTGTA
>JAKTRY010000445.1:0-19004 GCA_030579935.1 Ambrosiozyma cicatricosa | reverse complement strand
CTTGTGCTTGTGATTTCCGAATGCTCCGTCAAGGTATTTGTTGGTACAACTGGTGCTAAGATAGCTGATACCTCTTTGGCATTACCTACAATCAGACAATTGATTCAGTGGTAGTAAGCTAACTTGACTGGCATTGATTGGGATTGTTACATATCAAGGAAACCAAGTAGGATTTGCTCTGTTGTCTTTGAACTGGTAATTTAAGCTGAAGGCCGTGATTTCGATTAGTATATAAACCTGTATAATTCGCTGTATTTTGTCATCTCGATGACGAGGAGCTTCAATATGAGTCCTTCTTGGGACATGGTGAATCAACACCGCTTCTGCTCTTCATTGCTACAACCAGTAGAAGTAATCTAACAAAGACAACAAACCAACTGTCCCTACTTTAATATCCTATCAAAACATTTAATACATAGAAACCTTTTTTTATATATATTTTCAAAGAAAAAAAAAGAAAAAAAGCACAAAATAGAATAAAATAAATTTAATTATAAACTTTCAATATGTATAATTCCAGAGCAATTAAAATTTTTAAGCATAGGTTTTTTCATCTCGGCTCTAGTACCAATGTACAATTTAATTTAAGTTTTTTTTTTCACCTAAAATTTTTTTAATTAAATTATAAAATCAATGAAATACCATATTAAACATTTACGTTGATGAATTGTTGCTTCAGCACACGTGATGTGCCGGAGCAACCTGTGAAGTTATATAACCCAGAACAGAGACAGCTTATAATATAATCCACGCGTCAATTTAAATGATGAACCATAATTCTCTTATTGAAAGACAATTCTCAATTGTCGAAAACCTTGAATCTTGATATAAGTGTGTATAAGTAGAGTGGGACATAAGTGTATAATGTAAGCAGTAATTACTATTCTATATAGCTTCATGGTGCCCGCATTTGGAGGCGTGTCCTTCCAAATTGAGCGACTTACATGCTCCCATATAGAGGGTGGCTCGTGAGAGCCATATCCGATCGTTTGTGTTAAATTGAGGACCTGAAAGCTCGATTGATTATATTAACCAGTTTTAAATGTTTACACTTCTAGATTGTATATGAGAACAACAATTCATGGTGAAGCTGATGTATCTTTATGGATTGCATCACTTGGAAATGTGAAAGGATATTCTGGATTCAATGTAGATAATGTAATCGATACGCGTGTTAAAAGTCTTTAACAACAATAGATTGTTAAAATACAATATCATTCTGTATACTTAAGGTTATATATAAACTATAAGCTGTATATATATCTAGGTGTGGTAGTACGTACAGCTGTTCATGTTACTTTAATGATTTGAGGCTTGAACGTGTGTGTGGATGAGTCGAGTCTATTATTATTACAAAATTTTTTCAACGCATTATGTATAGATGCTGGTTGATTGACCGTTGGATTGTTTTATTCACATATTCTTACTGTGTAGATATTCAGTACATCAAATACATGCATACATACTACGTCTTGTAATGCAAATTCGAATCGACAAATTCATAAAAACTGAACGGATTATATATAAACCACCGACATGCGGCCGAGATTTATCATTTGTGTTGGATATTCAACTTTCTTAAGTTATGATGAATGTTTGGCATCCGGTATTTATAGGTAGTTGTAGAAGCTACTGTTCACCCGGCCAATCGTGTTAAACTATAAGTTGACCAGATCGAAGCTGCTTAATAAAACAGAATATGCTTTCTCTTGGCCTATATCAAACAAACTTGTACATGATGGCTTGCAAAACCGTATATCGATGATGTGATCCCAAGGTTTCGTTCTATAGGACCTTAATCAGCTATAAATATAAATACACATTTTTCAACATGATCAATCTAGCTATATAGAGTTGTATGGAGTTGTATGTATACCGTTACTGAACATCATTAGTTGTTCTGTCTATCCTCCAGGTTTTTTATCTTTGGGGTCAAATCTTAAGCAATGCAAAGTTTTTTGGTTCGCTGTATATAGAAGGATTTTATAATAGATGTGAGGTGCCTTGATAGTACTTTTTTCATAATATAAATTTGGTTGTATAAGCAAAAGGGACGACAACATACATCAAGGATCGATCATAGAAGTTACCCATGATGCGCTGTACGTTGTTGAACTTATAAAAAATATGGTTTCAACGGATCGAATTTACTTATTTAAAGATCGCATACATAAACATAAAAAGTTAGTTAGGTGATTCATATTGAATTATTGTTCCTCGGAAAAATCCCAAGGAAAATATTTATAGTGCACGAGTTATGACAAATCTGTTAATTCTGTTATAATTTATGGTGGTTTTTCCAGCTTGCAGTCGACTCTCGAGTCTCGAGGTCAAGGGACTGGGAATTGACTTGATTGGGAAATATTCAGAACTTGGTGGGCTGTAGAGCCTAATACCATAGATAAGGTTTTAACCTTGTTTGAGGTTGCAAATTACATACGTTGAACGTACGTAGTAGGATGTATAAGCAGTGCGCTTGTTCTATGTAGACAACTACGACTACATCATAATTAGTTTGAAATTGGGATTTGGGTTCTACAATTTACTTGAAACCCCAATGATCTTAGTCCTGCCTCACAACTCGCGTAATGAAAGCCAATGGCATGTTGAACAATTGACAAAATTTCTATTATATCGGGAAAATCTAAGAAAACCTAAATCTTTCTTCATTGCCATTTGTGGTATGCACTCATGCGGAGGCGGAAGAGGTCGTTCGGGGAGGGGCAACACAGCCCACGCCACTGAGTATATGGACATGGTTAATAGGATTGATCGGCTGCACCTGCCTGGCGCGGGTTTGGCTGGAAAATTTTATTTTTGGTGTTTTTGGTGTTTTTTGATTTAAGTTGGGTTTTGTGATTTAATTTGATTGTAGTTAATTTGTGTTTTTAATGAATATTGGTCGAAAATTCGAAAAACAATTATAAAAAGTTGAACCGACCGTCTGCCTGAAAACAGTAGAAAGTAGAAATTAGAAAGTGAGTTGTCTTTTTTTGAACCGCCTGTAGGCGGTTGTCATATACAAATTGATGAAGATGGACACGTACGTAAGTACAATTAAGACAATCATGGTAAATTCAACAAACAGCCATATACCATTTTCTATCAAGACCGTGCTACGTATGTGAGGTATCACAGAGACAGCTTTTAAAACGTGTATATATGATTCCAGAAATCGAAAGAGAATTTGTAAGTTGTAGTCCCTGTATCAGCTTACAGCTTTCAAGGCACCCACAACTTTCTAAATTCAATCATCATGTGCATTTCCTTCTTTCTATTCCCGTGGCTCGTTCACATTCATGTAGCTAATCAAGAGATCTGTACTGTTTTCTTCGAATCCTTCGATTGTGCACAGCTGAAAGCTTGCATGGGATCCATATGGATTGAGCTAATTTCTGATATTCCAGGCTGGGATTGACAGAAAGAAAGGAAGAAAAAATGAGAAGCTATGGTCCAACACTGGCAAAACAACTATTTTTTTTTACCCAAATTAGGACCATATCTAGATAAAGGTTATGAAATCTATTAGGCATTAAATCCAGTAACAACTAGGTAGTCAAAGAAACACAATTTCTCTGCGGCCAACGTATTTTTACACTGATTTGGTAAATAGGCATTCAGTTGAAGCTGGGTCCTGCGAAAACACACAGTCCATGATTCCATTCCAGATTCCAGATTCCGGGCACCGAGAGCAGATGGACCGACCGCACCGGGCAAATTCTCAAATATCTGCAGAGTCCAGAGTCCAGAGTCCAGACAGCAAAAACTTGTACATATAGTAGAAGTTTGACCAGAGTCCAGTTCAGCACAGGGCCTGAGCTAGAGATTCCAGACATATATAGATCAAAAACACCAGCAAATAGATCGAAACAATATGGCACACCATCCACCTCAAGACAACGACAATGGTTCTCCAGAAAACCCAATCCGAAACACAATTGACCCAATGAAGGGAAAGAACATGAAGTTGAAGGCGGCAAGAAAGTCATTTGTGGACGGAGATACTAATCCAGCCACTCCGGAAAAACATCATTCCAAGCAATCTGACACTAAGAAGAACCAGACTACAACTAAAACTAAAACTAAAATCAAGACAAATACATCAGTGACATCACATGGACTAGAACAGGAACAACAACAACAACAGCTCCAAAAACACATTTCTTCGGATTCCTCTAATTCAGCTTCTCTGATAAATGAATCACCAAAGATACAGCCATTATCACAACCACACTCACAAGCTCATAGTCATCAAAAATTGAACCGTTTGAAGGAAATAAGAGAAATAGCTGACTATGACGAATCCAGAGAAGAAGAGATTTTGAAACGGTTAGAAGAAGAGCAGAAAGCTACTAATAGATCTGATCCCAGCATTTGCCTTGAAACGCAGAACAGTGGCAGTGGGGTCCTTAATGATACCGAAGTTGTTGATCCAAGCATTCCCAGCGAAAGTAATGATCTGAAAAGATCTTTATCCAGAAACAGTTTAGGACAAGTCAAGTCATATAATTCATTGGAACAGAATAAACTGAGGCAAACGAAGTCGAAAACCATCAAGAACAACAAGAAACAGGGAAATTTAGTTACAGTACCAGCATCCAAAATTGTTCATAATGAACAATTTGGACAACGGCAACATTCTTTTTCGTCGAGCAAAGCGAGTTCATTACATTCCTCTAACTCATCTTCCCTTAATCATCATCCCCAAATATTCAATCCGAAGCCATTTCAACAGACAGGTCAACTTAATACCCATCTCACTTATGATAAAAACATTCGCTCCAATGATTCCTTGGATTCGCTTGATTCTCAAGACCCTTTGACAGTCACTGATGCTGTTCATTCTTACGTTGGCGAAAAGAACAGCGAGGTTGAGAAATTTCAGGGTTCTCCCCATATTGCCAGCACTCCCATCGAAGATAACAACATTTCAAACAACGTCAACACAAACAATATTACAGCAATTTCCACAAAGAATAATGCCGTCAAAACTACTACTTCAACATCATTGCCTGCTCGTGTGAGGACTAGAGCAAGCACTTTGACAAGTTGGTTTCAAAGGCAAAACTCACTGGAAACTCAAAATGGGAATGCCAATGGGAAACAAAGAAGAAGTGACAATAGACAACTTTCTTATGCAAGTGTCTTAGGTAGAAGAAACTCGGGATTTGATTCATTTCATTTCCCTGGTGCTTATGGTGTTCCTGGCCAAGGAAGTCTTCATGGAGGTAGTTATGGAGGCGTAAATCCAGATGATGATGATTTGATTTCTCTGCTCTTGAATAGTGACGTTTCTGATGATGATGATGATGACTCCATCGGTGGTGATGGAGTTTCTAGTTTGAAAACCAGTGAACTACAAGGTGACTCATTAAGTAAAAAGGAAACATTGAAGAGAGAAGTCACCAAAAGGTTAGAAAAAATTGGATTCTTTGATCCCAAATTTGAAAGAATTAAGGTCATTTTAAAGTTCTTGAGAGGTTATGGATTTCTTATATCTATATTGATGGGTATATTTGGATTGTTTTGGGGCAGTTTTTATCAACGTGAAAGTAGATTAGTTAACTTGAATTGTCTTGTTTTATTGGATGACCCTCAAACTTATTCAAGTCTACCAATTGATGATTATTTCAGTAATGTTTTGAAAGAAAGTGTGTTGAGCTCAAATGTATCTAGGTTAGCAGGTTGGAAAATTGAATATTACTCGGACTTTATCACCTCCAACGAAATAAATGAAGCTGACCCTTCCTTACTTTCTGCTTCATTGGATTCCATCTTACAGAGAAAAGTACACCATGACCATTATTGGTGCGTCGTTTATGTGATCCCAAACTCTACTTTGAACTATTATAATGCAATTCATTCTAGTAATGACTCATTTTCATTAAACAACAACGGCGTTTACCATGCGATCTACGAAACAGGTAGAAACTATGCAGGTGTAGGCACTTATGTGGTTAAAGCGTTGTCCACCCTCCAAAAGGTCATTCAAAGCTATCAAACTACAAATATCACGATTCCTTTAATCCAATCAATATCAGAGTCTCAAGTTTCTACGCCAACCACCAAGCTACTTCTGTCACCAATTATGGTTTTACAACATGATTTAACAGATTCCGAATTATTGAAAGCGATAAGTATTGGACCTCAACAGTTTGGGTTGGTGTATCTTCATTTGCTTTCTCTAATGCAATTCTCATTTTTCCAACCTTTTCATTTAAAAGTGGCAACCAAACTAACTAATAGATCATTTGTGTTATACAGATTGATTTCATCCCAGATCACTTATTTGACCATTGGCTTAGCTTACACTTTAGTGCAAATTGCTTTTAAAATTGATATATACTCTGCATACCCTGGGAAATCTGGGTTTGTTGTCTTTTGGGTTTTTACTTACTTGATGTTGTCTGCATTAGGAGGAGTGAATGAAAATATCCTATTGTTGATTCAAACCTTGATGCCTAACATTATACCAGTTTTTCAATTTTTTTGGATGGTTGTCAATATAGCTCCAACTTATTATCCTCTTGAGATATCACCTGGATTTTACAAATATGCTTATTGCATTCCCATTTTTAATGGATATGAAGTTTATAGAATCTTGTTGTTCAACACTTGGAAATATGCATCCTTGGCCAGAAATGTCTGTGTTTTGTTATCTTGGGTTGTTGTCACTAATATGTTATTGCCGTTGACAATGAAATTTTACACAAAAAAGAAAAATGAGCAAAGTCTGGGCAAAGTTGAAGAGATCAAGAGATTGAAAAAGTTGAGAAAAAGAGCCAATATGTTGTCTGGTAGAGCAACTGATTTGATCACTAGAAATACAACGCATGTTACTAGAAAAAGTGACAACGTCAGAACAATTGCAAGTAAGATTGATATCAATTCCAAGAATTCTTGAACAAGCAACAGTGAAAATATGGATAGCCCTGGCGATGATAAGAAACCTTAGTTACCTATATACATACTGTAGATATATTAACATGATACTGTGTTCTTTTTGATTTACTCCGAATAACGCTTCTAATTTACTACTCAATTTTCAGTTTTTCTGATAATTTGAGAAAACTGCAGTAGCGTACTATTTGGACAGCAAATAACTCATGTATCGACAGGTGAATCTTATCTTTCATGTGCTTCTGTAAGTCCTACACAATAATTGGAGAATTAATGAGATTGTTTGCGCTCACATCAAAACCAGTAGTCATGGAGTGGAAATGGAGGGTCATTGAAGAACATGACTTAAATAGATCGATCAACTAATTATATTTACCGGTAGCCTAACCCATCCTATAGTGACACATATTGATCATATAGAGTATCATCACGTTACCTGAAGCAATATGAGTTAATTCAAAGCTAAAATTCAATGGTGAATTTATCAAAAAATGAAAATAATAAAAAAAACATCAATCGTGAAGAATACACATCTGCTACTGATAGTGTGCAGTGGGCACGTCCAATTTTGGAAGGCTGCCGAGGTCATATTCCTTCATCATTTGACAACAACGATTCATGAATCAAGTTGGGTTTCCAATTTTGTTACGATTCTTTTCGACGTACAAAATAACATGCGTATAATCCGTTTAAGCTTAACACCACCTGACATGATTCTAATGCATGAATTGAGTGACCAAAAATAATGCAGTTGATAGTTTGGATCATGAAGAAAGATAACTGAAAGGAGGAACATCGAAATCGACCCATCAACAGGCATACATCAATATGGAACGGATAAAAAAAACACGTGGAGTTATCAAATCACATCCATCCGCATTTTATATATAACGAAAACGAAGATGTAGAATCACAGAATCGAATCAAAGGCTATAGTAGGATGGAATGCTTTCCTTTCAGTGAAAATGAAATGCACGTACTGCAGACGTGGAAATTCAAATAGATATTTATGAGTCATTCTTTGTTTAAGCTGACCAATTTCTTTCAGCTGCAGTGAATTCCCATATACCATGCGTTTCTCTATTCGAAGCTTAAAACAGACATACGAAGCAAACAAAAACGAAATTTGGGTGCCGTGAATACCGTCATAATGAATTTTATATATACTCAAATAAGAAAATTGGAGATGTGTGGCCATGCATACCATATATCATGATAACTGGTAACGTGAAGAATGTGAAGAAAAAAGAACATTATGTGAGCAAACTCGCCTTGATTCTACAGCTTGGGCCGGCTAGCCAAAGACCCAGAATCTTATCATAGAAACAAACCTTATTCAATATGACATATACACATGTGTGAATGTTCATTCAACACAACAAGCAGACAAAACCGAATTAAGAACACATGCAGCCAGGAGCTCATAAATGAATTTGAAAATGAACATGAGTGAACAAGCAAAAAGGAATGAGCAATCAGACATGAGCATGTGAAGAAGCGTTCATATACAAATGGAAAACCGTACAACTCAGCTCTGCATATCAGCAGGCTTATAAACCCACAAATTAACCATGGTAAGGCAAGCAAATAAATCAATTTGATATATACTTCGTTCCGTGGATCAAGTACTGTTGCTTCTTTTGGCCTCTGGTAAACTCAAGCGATTCTGTAAATCCAAAGAAAGTGCACTTATTCGATCTCTACAAACAACATGCAGAGAAAATAAGCAGTGAAGGGGTATAGAAATTATGAGATGATAACAAGCTTCGTCATGTCTCTTAAAGACAGGAACCCAGGTCTAGACGAGCAAAATTACCATTCTATCCCAAAGGAGGACTTATACCGAGGCATGATGGGTAATTGACTTATATCGAGGAACACATTGGGTAACTGACTTGTATCGGAGATCACAAAGGAGCTGTAATGATTCTTACAAACCCTTGCCGAATCTTTTTCTTCTTCATTTTCTCATTTTTTTTTCATTTTTCTCATTTTTCGATTCAATATTCCAACTTCTGCTTCAAAATATATCAAACACCTAGTTAGTATACATTGCAGCTCATCTATTTGGAATTCTCATTCATTTTTCAATCAACACCAGAGCTTCTTTGAATCGATCAATTTCCAGTTTTTTTTTTTGAATTTGTAAGCTCATACAGGCATTCAAGCACGATTGTAATGTGCATCAACTTGGAAGTATAATACTGCCTATGCATATTAACTCATTTTCAGGTTGGAATTCATCAAAATATCATACCACTTTCTATTGAGGAATCATTGAAATCCCTTCTTTTTTTGATTTTTTTGAATTAAATCGATTTAATTTAAAGACAGCACTTGAATTGCATTAATAACGTTCAAAAAATCTATTTTCTTTGCCAATATTCCAGTCTTCAACATTCCAAACAAGTAAACATGCAGAGTTGAAATTTAGGGAACATCATAAATAAGCTCTTAAGGATGGGCAGGACACAGCACCAGCATCAATCTATGCAATCTCAAAGTGAACAATTGGGCCCTGATTCTTGACATGTGACAGACTGAGGAACACGGAGACAACAATGTAGTTCAGTCTTGACACAATGATACACCATTGACTATGTACACACACTTCATCAAACCATTGAAGTCCACGTTTCAAGCTCTATTTTTTTCTTAATACCGTGCACGCCCTAGCTGAAGAACTGAAAATTTGAGAATTAACATATGAATCACAAGCCAGTATAGCCAGCTCAATCGATTTTGATCAAGTTATAACTATAACCTTTGATCAATGGACCACGTATGTATGGGAAAAATTTGTGTGCAACATCGAAATATAAGACAGCTTTGTCAATGTGCCAGAGATCAATATCTAAAAAATCCCTCCATCAATATTGAATACGGTGCACGATTCATCACATCGCGTACCATGGTTCATTACCAACGCCAACAATTCATATATTCTTTGCCAAAACAGGTTTGAAATCTCAAATTTAGAAGCATAGACATCAAAGGTCCTGATTCATATGTGCATGTATAACACTACTGGGACTCGGAATGTCACCGCCAAGCTGAATAATGTAGATATCTTCAATGATAAAACTAGCTCTAGCTAGCTAGTTGTACTATTTGAAATTTCAAAGATCGAATGAATTTGCCCACTTGTCTTTGAAGTGCCCTGCATAATGACACCAACTTTTTCCCGTTTTTGGTAGTTATCAAATTTAAATCTATTAATAAAGTGCACTGAATCCCAAATGTTTCATTTATTGACCCAATATTGAAGTGACTTCACCTTCGCATGAACCGAGTGTCAACATTGTAGATCAGGTCCTTTAGGTTGCAACTCTTGTTTGATCAATTCCAAATCAACGTGTTATCTGACAAAAAAGTATAATCTTAAGAACCGAACATGTGTGGAACAAAACAAATCATATCGATGTTGATAACAGTATGAAGTCATAGAAGTATGTTCAGGATGAATTGTCGGAAGTACGTATCGATAGGAGAACATATATGGCTACAGTACATATCATCGATCGATCAAAGAACATTCCACGGGGATCAAAATAGAGAATTTCACCCTAAATCCGGTGATCGTTGGTTCCCTTCAAAGCTGGTGTACAGGTGCTGTTTTCTTAACCGCACAAATCACGAAGTAGAAAGTGATATCGATGTAATTTGAACATTGATTAACCGACAAGTTACAAAGCTATAACTAGCTAATTCTTGGAAATATAGTAAATGAGAAGTAAATTTGAAATCTCATAATACTAAAAGGGGTTAAAACGTGGTATACACGCATATATATATCTCTGTACATTGTTAGAGAAAAAAATAACATGAGCAGTTGAACAAAGTTATGATGAAAAAACTTCAAAAAAAAAAACAAGGATTGAATGAAAAAAGATAAAAAAAATTATGGCATGAAAACACAATAAAAAACAAGTGAAGAACAACAAACAGAAAGACAAAAAACGTTAAATAAAACATAATGTAAAAAGAAAACTCAAAACAAGGTCAAATGGAGAAAAGCGATTTCCGGCCATCAATGGATGATAGCAAAAAGGAAAGAATATAATAATCTGATGAATGAATGAGAGGAAAGGCCAAAGTCAGATAAAAGGAGAGCAACAATTAATCAAATCTCACTTTCCCTTTCACTTCTCAACATCAATCTACCACTCAACATGTTATTAACCATATTCATATCATCCCAATGAATATCTTTACCCTTTCTCAGTTCAATATCTGTTTCCTTATTCCAAACTTCATCAATATCTTTGAAAACAACTGAACTTCCATGGATTCCCAACAATTTAGCATTATCCAAATCACCAACTAATTGCTTCTTACCTCTTCTATAAACAAACTTCAAATCTGGTTCTGTATGTCCTTTGTAAGTTAAGTTTGAGCCAAATCCATTGTTTAACATAGCTTGCAGTTTTTCATTTGTGTCAAAGTTACTATTTTCAATGAATTCACAAGCTTTAATTGCAAATCTTGCAGAATGACATCTATCCATTGCAGTTGGTGTCTTACCTTGTTGAACATGACCTGGAACAGCAGTTCTGGATTCATATTTACCATGAGCTGATTCTCTAATGATACTAGTCAATAAATTAGTGGTATAAATCTTGGAAGATTTTTCATTTCTGATAAACATCTTACCTGATCTATTCAGTCCTGTATCATTTTCAAATGTCTTATTTAACAATTCTAAGTCTTCTTGGATTGATCTTAAAGTGATCGTCTCCTCAGGTGTATACACAGCCAATGATCCAGTAACCAGACCAGTATATGAAGCAATGTAACCTGAGTAACCACCTTGAACTTCAACAACAAAAACTCTTCTTCTAGAAGCAGAAGCAGATTGTTTAATGGCATCACAATAGTTAACTAAAACGTTCAAACAAGTATCTGAACCCAAAGAATATTCTGAGCCTGGAACGTTATTAGAAACAGTGGAAGGTAAACACACCATAGGCATATTAAAGATAGGATAATGAGATCTAGCTTCTTTTAATTCATGCAATGAATGCAAAGCTTCAAAGCCACCAATGATAATTAAACCTTGAATTTCGAATCTTTGGAAATAATAGGCAACAGTACCGATATCAGTGGAAGGTAATGATCTATTTGTACCTAACTCGGAACCACCCAAGTTATGCCATTCTTCAACATCCAACCAACTTAATTTTCTCATAGCTCCATGTCTAGTTAAACCAGTGAAACCATTTTCAACACCAATTGGAGTATGGCCTCTAGATAACAAGTACAAAGCAGCAGCTCTAGTTGCAGCATTCAAAGCTGAAGTTGGAGCACCCACGTGGATAATAGCGATATTCAAATGTTGATTCTCTGGTAAGACTTGGGTACCATCATCATATTTGGAGATACTTAAGAAATGATCATAAGCTTCTTTGAAAGTAGTATCTCTTAATTTCATGGCATCATCGAATCTTTTTTCATTAATGGCAGTTGCGACAGACTTAGTTAGTTTCACAGATTCAATCAATGGTCTTCTGACAACTTTATTGTCGACAAATCCAATCATTGGAGAAGGAGTATCCGGAGTACTTTCCAAAACAGCTTTAACAGCATCAACACCTTGCAGAGTAGCCAACAATCTATCAAAGGCAACAGCGGTACCGCCTCTTTGAACATGACCCAAAGTAGTAATTCTGGTATCTAAACCAATTTCAACAAGACATCCTTTCACTTGTTCAGAAGTAATTGGGTTCAATTCATTATCCAAGGCACCTTCAGCAACGATAACTGTAGTTTTTCTTCTACCTTTAGATCTATGTCTTAAACAAACCTCTTTCAATTCATCTTTCCATGATTTAGAACTTGGTGGTCTTTCAGGAATGAAGATAGAATCGGCACCACAAGCAGTACCAGCCATCAAGGCTAACCAACCACAATGTCTACCCATGACTTCAACAACAAAGGCTCTTGAATGAGAAGCAGCTGTGGCATCGATATAATCAACCATTTCGCAGATTCTCTCCAACGAAGAATAGGCACCAATGGTGTTATCAGTGGAAGACATATCGTTATCAATGGAACCAACCAATCCAACAATAGTTAAATGCTTATAAGGTTCAACTTGTTCATCGGTGAAAGTACCATTTTTAACCAACTCAGCAACCAAAGAAGGCCATTCATCTCTGAAAATATCGGCACCAGTTAAAGAACCATCACCACCACAGACGATTAATGCGTCAACACCCCTCAAGATCATATTTTTGGCGGCTTGTAATCTACCCCACTTCTCTTTAAATTCCATACATCTAGCAGTACCAATTAAAGTACCACCCAAAGACAGCCAACCTCTAACATCTTCCCAATCCATTTTCTTTAAGTATTCTCCACCTTTAACTAAACCGGAGTAACCTTCATAACAGCCATAAACCTCGCAGCCTAGATAAATACCAGCTCTGACAACCGCACGGACAGCAGCACACATACCTGGAGCATCACCACCTGAAGTCATAACTGCAACTCTCTTCTTGTTTGATTTGGCAGGTTCTTTCAATCTTGGGTTTTCCAAGTCTTCGACGGTTTTATCAGAAAAGAAAGCCTTTGAAGATTTAATTGGCTTATCAGTGAGACCGTTGGCAAAGCTAGTGAATCCAACGACATTACCGATGGGATCTTTAACGTAAAACTCAATCTTTGGATCACTAGTTTTTTCAATCAATTCATATTTATTTTCAATAGCTATCTTCTTAACTGCAGCAGGGTCAACTGTAAAGACAATGACTTCCCCAGGCAATTCAATATTCTTGTTAACATCATGAGAAACCAATCTTAATTTCAACATGAAACCTTTATTGAAGTTGGATTCTTTAGGGTTAACTTCTGGATGATGAGCTTCGATAGTTTCACGAGGAGGAACAATTGAACCATTGTTTGTTGTTCTTGCAGCTTCATAGCAATTGAGCCAACATTCTTTTCTAGAATCATTGGAGACACCATTCAAGTCCAAACCTGAGGTGGTTGCATCTCTTGTAAAAGTCTTGACAACTTTGAAACCAAAAGATTTGTAAAAAGCTATTAAATTTGTGTAATCTTGGGTTTTTGCCACCGTAAAGGAGGTGAAGGACAATTGCGACACTAATTGACAAGAATCAGTTGTCATTGCTTGTTATATGTAGTAGTAGTACTAGTTGTGTGGTTGTGATCCAGGACTGTTGAGTTTGAGGGAGAGATGAAAGGATCGATTGTAGTTGAGATAAGAAGAGGATCAAGAGGTCAATTATAAGTTGGAAGGAGAAGAGAGAAAGGAGACGGGAAAAAGAAGCAAAACGGGAGACGGTGGAAAAGGGAACAAATTGGACGGATTGGATGGATTGGATGGATTGGATGGATTGCTGGGTTGTCTCCATACGTACGTACGTAACTGCAACTGTGATCCATCAGTCTCTCCTCTCGGATGGCACGACTTATATTGCGTAATACTGAGGAACACTGCGTTGCTTAATTGACTTTTGCTCAGCTGTTGCGGACCGCCGTGGTGACTATAGAGTGAGAGTAAAAGTGAGAGTGGGATACTGAGGGAGACGGCTGTGCTGGTTGTTAAACGCTTAAAAGCTAGGTGGTGCACATGCCATTAGTCCTGCTCACTATGGTGCGCCATTATTGCGCCACTCAGCACAGCCACAGCAGGGCTAACTGTGATCCGGACTCTCTCTCAGTATGCAGCTGATGTTCTCCGGCGGTCAAATTTCTCCCATAAAAAATGACTGCAATATATGACGAACCGTCAACAAGACAATGAAGTTACAACTTATACCACTTGATGGGATGTTCGGATACCAACAACACTGAAAGCTATCATCATTCAAAGTTCAAAATTCTTCAGCCATCCTATTCATGAATCATCAAATTACAAATTCAACAAAACTTACAACAAGAATTCATAAACAGTAAACACAGTATATGCAAATAAATTATAGTCTAAAAACACAGTACAGGTCATGCTTTAACCACCTAACAGATACCCCACACCAGTATATTTCCACCACTTCTTCAATTTCTGTTTCTTGGTATTCATCTCGTTAGCATCAGATCCACCATTCTCCATTCTTTCTTTAGCAGCCAACCATCTCTCATGCATTTCAATTTCTTCCAATCCACTAATCAAATCAACTTCATTTGGATCTGATCTATATTTCGTTCGTTTAATCAATTTCCAACCTAAGAAGATAACAATATCCACAAAGATCATCAAATACGAAAACAAAAAAGTTTCAATCGACCACCAATCTCCACCAGGCAAGAAAACCGTGTAACCTTGTAACCAAAGCATAGTGAACACGACACATAATGTAATTGTCGAAGTATATGGTTCAAAATGTGATTTGAATCCAAATGTTGATCTATCGATATCTTGCTTTATAACAGCTCTTCTGAAATGTACATAAGTCAACAGGATAACACAATAGTTGATCAATTGTGAAGCAGTAATCAAGTTGATAATCCAATTCAACACGGTATTTGCACTCTCACTCAATTGTAAAAACGCTAACCCACCCCAACATAAAGAAACACAAACTGCATAGATTGGAACCCCTTGTTTATTACAATATTTGAAAAATTTAGGTGCTCTACCATTGTTAGCTAACCCCATTAATGTTCGACTTGAACAGAAAGTATATGAATTACCAGCTGAAAAACAGGACAATAGCAACATAGCATTCAAAATATGTGGTAACACTTTAATGTTTAAATTCTTCATTGCAATAGTGTAAGGGGATGATCCAGCTCCAGGTTTACCATTTGATATAGCATCAACTAACAGTGGATCTCTAGCATTGCATAATATACCTAAACACAAGGCACCACCAATGAAAAATGCACTAAGTCTAAAGAAAACAGCTCTATAAGCAGCAGGCAACACCTTTCTTGGATTATAAGTTTCACCAGCAGCCATACTTAAATATTCAGGCCCTGCAACCATATACGCCGCTGAAATCAAACAGAATAGAAAACCTTGAAAACGTCCCAAGTCTCCAGTATGAATATACTCCAACATAACAGGTGAATCACCGGTCCAATTTCTAAAACCAAATGCATCATGTTGAGGATTACCACCAACCATGGTGATAAATGTGAAAATCATTAATCCAACAGCCAACACAACTTTTCCTAAGCATAACCAAAACTCAGCTTCACCATACCAACTAACAGCAGCAACATTGATGAAAAAATACAACACTAATTCAGTAGCAATTGGTATTCCAGCACTATAATCATCTCTCCAATAATGAATCAACGTATTGAACAAAGTCAATTCAAAAGGAATCAAAGCACATTCCAAAACCCAGAAATTCCAAGAAGCCATAACACCAAATGCTTCATCGACAAATCTATCGGCAAAGATACAGAATGGAGCACCGGGGATAGGTAAATAACAAACCATTTCAGCACATGCTGAAGTTATGGCAAGGATGGGCATACACCAGATGGCAAACCCAAGCAATAACGATAATGGACCTCCATTTTTCAATGCTGATCCAATGGAAACAAATAATGAAACTCCAATTGTACCTCCTATGGCAATCAATTCAATTTGTCTTTTCTTTAAACGCCTGTGTGTTCTACCAATTTCAAAAGTTGATGACACTATCGTTGTTGAATCATCTTCGAATTCTTTCGTTGACTCTTTTCCTTCTTTGGTTTCTTTCTGTGGTGGTGGTGAAGGTTGTTGATGTTGATGTGATGGATCACCAGGGTGGGGAACAGAGGGGACGCCAGAACCAGAGGTGGATTGAAGTCTTCGGTCTGGTGCATAGACCGGTAAGAATGTGTCTTTGAGTAAACCAACAACTTTATTAGACATGTTTGAATTTGGAGTCGGAGTTGGAGTCTGATGATATGTGGGATTTGAAATGAATGATTTTCATTTCATTGTAGGCTCATCTTGAGTGTGTATGTGTGAGGAGATAGCATACCTTTTATAGAAACTGCAGACATCTGACATATGTGGTGAAAACAGTTTACCAGTTACAGCACAGCTTAACTGCATTTGAATCATGTGCATGCATGTGAATCGAATTGAGTTCGTGCTTCGTGATTCGTGCTTCGTGATTCGTGATTCGTGAGTCGTGAAGTAACTTCAAAAATTCTTCAAACCGCAAATCCTCACGTCTTACTCAAAGTCTTAACTGTGTTCGGCACCCGGTAACTCGACTGAGTAAGTTTGTACAGCTCTACTAGAGAGACCAAATTTCGGTAACTTCTTATACTAACAATCTATAGGAGAATGTGGATAATAGACCTTATGACAGAATTATCATGTATATAAGTTCTCTGGTGAAAATTTAACAATATTGAACTTTCATCTGTCCATATGGCATTAAAGAGCTATATAAATGGTGAAACCCATATATATGCGTCAAATGTACCACTTCCTCCATTCTTCAAGCCAAGTTTAACTAGCTGGTTTATTCTAATTTCTTGGAAACGATTGGTTGATTAGTTCGAATCTAGTTTGAATCAACTGACCAACTGAACATATGTCATGCATGTAAGTGAAGGATAATTTGAAGAATTTTCAGTGACAATCGATCATGTGGGAAGACTGGAAGCCCCCAATTAATTGCATAACAACGTCACTTGAAAATATATCTTGATCATGGCTGCAGGGAAATTGCAGTACTCTGATTGCATGCAAGAAATTCAGCGGCTCATGAGCTCTCATGAGAGCTGGAGCACGGTGTACGTGATATACGGTGATTGTTTCGGAAGTGGACTATAGATCTCTACACTATCGATTTTCATGATCAACTCTTGATTTCTTCATTAGTAGCTACAACGGAACTTAGGGTTCAGTATATAAACAGAGCTCAAACCAGGGGCCGGCCATCAAGGGCTCTGTCTGGCGGAAGGGAATACCACGGTAGTATATAGTACTATAGTACTGTAGTAGGAGGTATACTGCATGTCAGCCTTGCAGCCTTGCAGCCTTATATTGATCAAATGCTTTTGTATGGCTGAAATTTTGAATTTTATTTGTTCTACCCCGCGCCCCACATGATAGATGTGAGTTTTCTGTTAACGTTTTCCTTCCTGAATCGTCAGTTAATTGATCTTTAAGGAGCTGATGGTCTTTGGTGATTGGTTGAAACATGAAACCCCTATCCACACGGCCTAGTCTCCTAGACATTTATGAAACTTAACTTTATATTTCATGGAAACAAATTACGTCACTAACAACTACCACACTACCACCTATATATATTAATAAGCGATCGTGTTGAATGATCTCGATCGAGAGGAGAGGGCGAGTGCTTATTTTTACAGGACCCTAATTGTCAGTGGGCTCCCACTCAACATATGATGTAATTTAAAAAAACTGAAAAGTCCAAGTGCCTTGAAACTTTCACAGTCAAATCGGGGTTGCCTAATAACTCCATAGATGATTTGAATCTTGAAGGTATATCAGTTGTTTGGAAAACGGTACTGGGATATGAAGATTAGCCATTTTATGAGGGGAGGCAAACGTAGCCAGTTCATATCTAAATATATTTAGAGAAAAAATGTCAAATGAGGGTAAAAACACTTGATAAGCGTATAAAACCAGGATTCATGCCGATCCCTTAGCTATTAAGAATCAACTTCTCTCATTCAAAGATCAGATTTGAACTTGTGAATCGGAACTCTGGGAGGCAAATTACTAAATTTTGTTGCAAGTTGAAAATTCATGGGCCAATGGTTATTTTTATCTTGTTGAAGCCTTGTTCAACGTCCATGTACCGAATCTTATACCTTGAATCTTGATGAATGTATTTTGATTTGAAGAAGTGAATACATGATCAACAACACCAACTTGCACCAGCTTCCGACGATACAGGTTGAATTGGAATAACCAACTATATCACCATATATACTCAAGCTGTGCGTATGCATATAGCCTCATTTCGTGAAATCTTTTCAAAGTAATCTCTTGCTGAGACTTGAAAGTTGAGACATCTTAGACATGTAAGCATGAGAACTGACTGCAACATACCAGAGGATATGAACCAAGCTGTGAATCCTTGGCTTTTTTCTTCTTGAGATTCATCAAGTCGAGATTTATCCAATAACGCTTTGTTGACAATTCATATTTGTTT
>JAKTRY010000444.1:0-19009 GCA_030579935.1 Ambrosiozyma cicatricosa | reverse complement strand
TCTTAAAGGCATCAAACATCATTAATGTTTAAGTTAAGAACCGATCAACAAACAACAGACACAACAACCATGGCAAGAAGAAGAAAGACAACAACAACAGGATCAACAAGTGACAATTACATCATTAACATTACCCTCCCATAGGATGAAAATACAAACAACTCTTTTTACCCCCATTTATTTTTAATTTTATTTTTATCTTAATTTATCAACTACATTTTTTGTTTTCTATGTCTTACTTCATATGTTTTTATTTTCAAGTTACTTTATTTGCTTTAATTTTTCTCTCCCAAATTTTTACTATACTTTTATTACACATATTTCTTTTTAAAATACTTTTTCGTCTATTTGTTTTTATCGTTTTATTTTTAAGCCGTCAAGTCGTGTGCTTTGAAAGGTATTCTCAGATTAAGTGATTGTTGGAGAATTCAGAGTTGAGAATAACCTTCATTTTTATTACAAACAAACAACAAGATCTGGATAGAGATTTAGGGAAAAGCCTAAATTGCTGAGTGCTAATGGTTGTGATAACAATTGGTTTCTTTTTTTACAATTACATTCGTCGCAGATGCTAACTATAGTTAGTGTATTCTTCCGAAAGGTGATAATTTTGCTGCTACCCACATATTACCAGAATTACTGGGATCTTGAATTTTTATATTTTTCATTTTATATATTTGTTTTAGTGTGTACATATCCTACTTACGTGTGTACTCCGTGTCTGCCATTAAATTGGGCTATGCACGACAAATAACAGATGTCATCATCATCATCAACCCACTCTCCTCCACAATCGCTGGGTATAGTGTTTTATAAGCTTACTATAATCTCTAAGGATTATATATGATCTTCAATACCCCTTGGTATTACAGACAAATCGAAATTGTGTTAATATAGCTGCTTGAAAGTGTATATTGATTGAACCAAAATATAAAAATTAAGAGTTCCAAATAACATGGTTGAAAAACAATTCAAGCTAATATAAAACCACTATCTTTATTATAAATAACCCAAGTTAATTACACAATACAAGGACATAAAAACATCGGGAAGGAAGTAAAAAACATTCATCAAGAGAATTCTCGAGATACAGATTAGTTATTAAGTCTCATAATATGAAGGTGAGGAGAACAAGACGAAAAATGAAGATGATAAAAGGATAAAATTAATAGACTTATAACAAGTAAGCAGCAACACCGGCAAGGGCAGCAAAACCAGCAACACCAACCTTAGCAGCAGCACCTTCAGCAGTGGACAAGCTTTCGGCAGACTTTGGAACACCAGAAGATGAAACACCAACAGCCTTGGATGGGACAGCTTTAGTGGCCTTGGTGACTGCAGCAGAAGCTGGAGCGGAAGATGGGACACCAGTGGTCAAGAAAGTAGACTTGACGGTACATGGACAGTCAGTGATGGTCAATGTGGTAGCACCAGTGACAGTGATGGTCTTACCGTTAGTGGTGATTTCAGTGGCTTCTGGGCAGTAAGTGGTGTAAGCAGTGACAACTTGTTCAACGGTGGTTTCGTAAGTGATAGTGGAGTCGGTACCATTAGAGTAAGCACTGGAAGCCAAAGCAGCGGAAACCAAGAGTAAGACAGATGAGAATTGCATTTTTGAAGTTATGATGTGTGTAAGCGAGTGTAGGAGTTTAATGAGAGATCGTACTGATGAAGAAAGAAAGGGAAAAGAAAAGCATGACTAGAATTAGTAAATTGAAATGGAGGAGACGATGGAGTATATTTATACAGCTGGATCGACAGCTGGTACATAAGTACAGAAGATTCAAGAATGAAGGTGAACTTAAAAGGCAGGAAAAGTTTTTCTTCTATGAGGCATGAGATAAACAAACAGTGGACCGCGTGCACGCCTTGCGCCTTGCGCCTTGAGTAGATGAACCTTTTGACAGGTTATTAATAGTTAGCACTACCTTTATATATTTATATAGGTGCTTAGCAGCTTAGATCTATAGCCATAGCCATAAACATAGACATAGACGTGTCTCTTCACTACTAGAGTACTAACATTAAACCTTTCAATCAAGCTATCATATCGAAAACAACATGTACATTCCAGACAAGTACGTGAACGATGACTTTTCTCAGCATCTAGAACTCATCAAAATGCATCCGTTAGGTGCCATCATTTCCACAGATTCATTAGGTGAGATATATGTGACACACATTCCATTTGCTTTCCACAAGGATGAACGAGATGGCAAGAACTATTTGATTTCACATCTAGCGGCTAAGAACCCTCATTCTACTCAGTTAGAAAAAGCAGAGTCCTGTTTGATTATCTTTCAAGGAACCAATTCTTATATCAGTCCTGCTTGGTATCCAGCAAAGAAAGAAACTCATAAGTTTGTTCCTACTTGGGACTATGCAGTGGTTCATGTTCATGGAAAGCCAACCATTTTCAAAGACGACGATGCAAAAACATTTGCCATTGATCATATTAGTAACACTCAAGAAGCTAAAAGACCTGAAGGAGAACAGTTTGAGTCAAAGTGGAAAGTCTCAGATGCTCCGGATTCATACCTCAACATCATGAAGAAGGCAATTGTTGTTTTGAAAGTTGAGATCACTGAGACAGAAGGTAAATGGAAGTTAGAACAGAAGACACAACCTAGAAATATTGCTGGTACAATTAAAGGTTTGGAATTAGAAGGTGGTGAAAATGAAAAGAAGATGGCTGCAATGATTCATGATGCCAACGCCAACATATTGTAGCTGGAACTATGAACTCATTCATGGGATTCAATCGTTTTCATCAACACTGTATTATAGCTCAGATCCAAGTATATCGAATTCTTGATCCTTGAAACTGGGTCGTTCCAATTAAATTACTAGATGTAATATGATTATATATAATATGAAAAACAAAATATTATACTAAAGAATACCGGGACTACCACCAAGTGCAACAGCCCACCCCAAACTAGCGAACTGATCATAATCTTCATCACCAAGACCAGAAAACAAGTCATCTCCATCATGATACTTCGTAGTATCATATCCATCGCTACAATCGTAACATCCAGGCTGGTAATAAGAGCAAGATCCAGTTCCTGTTCCTGTGAACAAAATCGTTGTGGTGACTTTCCCCTTAGTCTCAGGGCCAAGATAATCATCTCTCGTCACACCAATACCACCTCCTGTCCCGATGGGAAGCTCTGATTCAGATGGTGAAAAGACACGGGTGTAGTGGAATGCATTGGCTGAGAATTCGTCAACGTTGGAATAGTAGTTCGCTTGAGTTTCGTATGATGGGGCTTCGTTGGGTGCAGCCACATAAAAATTGACGTTTGTTATAGATGATAAGAACAGTGCAGAGTCATCACCAGACTTTGATATTGATGATACAGCAAGGAATGGTTCACCCTTGCCGATTTTTAGCTTCGCTTGGATCGCAAACGTAGGAGAAAGGTACTTGGATAACGAATTTTGTGTAATCACTGGCTTTTGAAGAATATCCATGAATGTATTCTTTTTCTGTGGATTCTCTGGGTTTAGTTCATTGATCGTTGTTGTGATTGAACCATTTTGAAAATCTTTCAAATCAAAAGCTGGTTTAATTTGGAATTTGTCATCAAAGATAATGATTTCACGTGAGTACTCAACCACTTTCAAAACCAATTGCATTGACTCAATTTCAAAATAGCCAAGTTTAGTTGACTTTCCATTGTGTTGTAACAGTTCTGGTTTCAACTTAGACAAGCACTTGACCGTAATTGGCGTGTCAAATACCCTGGATAACATGTTAATGTTGGGATTCAAATCAAGGTTGAGGGAAAGATCAACATCTTTAGTCTTAGATTTTCCTTTCCTCATGATCTTAGACAGACCTTTGGATGGTTTGCTACTAGCAGGAATCATATTTCCATTTGCATCTGGCTCCAATAAAATTTTCTTATTTTCAAAAACATGCCGGGCGGGAAGCGAAGGACGCTTTTCTTGGTTTTCTTGTAATGAACCTCCTTGAAATTTCAAAGGACATAAGAAATCAGTGTATGAAATTTTCCCTAGTCTATCCTTGAACTTCAATCTTAAATAAACTTCATATCTTACAGTAACAAGCTGTCTCCAGGAGTTACATGAAGTAGGCAAATTATGATCCTTTGCAGGAAACTCAAAGTCAATTGGAAACTTCAACACTGTATCTTCAGCAATTGACGTACTTTCACCACCATTGGAATTATCTGGAAACACAGTACGTGAATCATTGAACAAAATACCAATTTTCGAATTCAACGAAGTTTTTCTATGCACACTTTTACCTTTTTCAACAACGACAACAGGTAAATGTTCTCTCAAATCACCTTTGAATCCCAGTTCAATAGATGTAATACCAGAACATGGTCTATGGAAGTAAATTTCCGCTTGTCCTTTGACTTTGTTTGAATGTTTATCGAATATCTTGTGTCTGTTTGGATAGTTTATGACAAAACTTGGGACTATCGCCTTGTTGGTTTTGACGTCACTCATTTTGTAAAGATTGGTAATGATTGCTTGACACAGAATGGAAGTTGTTTCTTTGGAGTTGTGTTCAAGTCTTGCTGTTTGGTGGGAAGGTTGTTGTTTATATACAGCGTAGTCACGACTCACATCATCCAGTCGTCCAAAACAGCATTAGACTATTCCCCATATTTCATGGGGATTTTGGATGACCATGGCTGCATGGATTGTTGAAAATACGTCATGTCCTCGATCGTTAATGTTTAAGTGAGAACAGCGCTAAACGAGGCTCAAGCACGACGTCCCGTGTTGAGAAGATGCTTGAAGGAGTTGTACTCAATCTGGATTTTTTCCTCCGATTGCGAGTACTCTCTTGACTTTCAGTATATTGATCTGTGTTATTCAAACACTAAATATAAAGACTGCCGTGATTCAGTGTAAGCAATCGGGATATCATTTAGCTAGTGGGTCTGATAATTTTATTGTATGCATATATATTGAGACTGATATATAGAGATGTAGAACCATTTTAAAGAGTTCAAAAGGGCCGCTGAATAAATTTGATGTTTGAATACCGCAAACACGAAAAACGAAATAATTAATACAAAGAAAAGAGGAGAGAAAGCATTAAGAATTATTAGAGATTAAATACAGTGGTCAAAATGATCATATATTAGACTTGATATGGTATATAATTATAGGCATGCGATAGCGATATGGGAATGCAAATTAGATGATGATATATGGTATGATGCAACGTTAGCTGACTTATAACAAGTAAGCAGCAACACCGGCAAGGGCAGCAAAACCAGCAACACCAACCTTAGCAGCAGCACCTTCAGCAGTGGACAAGCTTTCGGCAGACTTTGGAACACCAGAAGATGAAACACCAACAGCCTTGGATGGGACAGCTTTAGTGGCCTTGGTGACTGCAGCAGAAGCTGGAGCGGAAGATGGGACACCAGTGGTCAAGAAAGTAGACTTGACGGTACATGGACAGTCAGTGATGGTCAATGTGGTAGCACCAGTGACAGTGATGGTCTTACCGTTAGTGGTGATTTCAGTGGCTTCTGGGCAGTAAGTGGTGTAAGCAGTGACAACTTGTTCAACGGTGGTTTCGTAAGTGATAGTGGAGTCGGTACCATTAGAGTAAGCACTGGAAGCCAAAGCAGCGGAAACCAAGAGTAAGACAGATGAGAATTGCATTTTTGAAGTTGTGATGTGTTGTGGTTTGTTGTGTGTAGTGAAACAGGTGTGAAATCTGATGATGATTCGATGAGATATGAAAAAAACTGAAAAACCTAGTGAGCTGATCAGTTGAGAATTGGGAAAAGTATGTAGTATTTATATAAGATGAAGTGAGCAACTGGTACATAAATATCATGACTGACTCTTGAATGATGAAGGCAGCTTGTATGGAATTTTCTTCAAAGTTGAAGTTTAAGTTGTGTAAACATAGCTATAGAACAGTCAAAGCACGGTGAGTAGCGCCTGAAGTTGATTTACAGGGGGCTTAAACCAATTTGGGCGTCTCTTATGTATAGGATCCCTGAGGAAGCGAGCTATTTTAAGCTGCTTGGAAGTTGGAAACTAGGTCCATGTTCATTCTTTATATCCATAGCACTATATGATGAAAGTTGACATTATCACAGATCGGGCGGTTCATCATAACAGGTTATCTCTCTCAGGTCCTATTGCTACTCATTAAGAGTAAATTATATATGATTGACAGGCCGACCTTGAATCCATAATTCAACCACATTCAGTGAAAATTGTGAGATTCTAAAAATTCTGTAATATGCCCGACTCACTATCGATGGAGTGGCTGAAGATGATATAGATCCAACAAACGAATAATCAAAAGAAACCAATCACATATCAGCAAAGATCAGTATAAGGGTGAAGGAACTACCTAAAACACTCTACCACCAATTCTACAAGCAAAAACATATATAATGTTAGCTAAGCCAATACATTGATGTTATTCTCCATCACTAGGACCAAAGCTCATTGATTGAATATTGATTGATGATTTGATTTGATTTGATTTGATTTGATTTGATTTGATTTGATTTGATTTGATTTGATTTGATTTGATTTGATTTGATATGCAGTGTCTCACGCAAATTAGTTCTTTTGGAGTACGCAAACGTATTAATGGGGCATTGCTGTAACTTGTTATTCATATGTGCACAATTAGATATAGTATAAAAGAACGTTCATGATATATCAAGATTTAGCTGTCTCAATTTGTCCTAGCTAGGGAAAATTTAAAAGGCTATCAACAGGTGCAATTTGCAAAAAATCGAGAGGCCATAGTCGCCGCGTGTTAACTTTTTTAAGTTAGTGAATTCGTTAGTTTTGTAAGTAGGAAAAAAAACTAATATTTAAGCTAGCACATATATACATGAAATTGAACAAAAAAAGGGAAAAAGGAAAAACGGACAGTATTTGGTCTTTTAATTACTCCAGTAAGTAGTAAGGTATACATAACTAAACAGTAAATTTACAAAAAATGTCAAAGAGTTAAAAATAAAAAAAAAGCATGGCAATATAAATAATCCTGTTATTCACAAACTAGTTCAAGTTTTTGGATCTTCTCAGTAAGTTTCTAACAACAATTAAGGCACGTTTCTCTTCCTTGGAAATTTTAACAAACCCATCATCATTAACTTTCCGGCGTATAGAAGTCCCACCATTTGTTCCAGAAGCATTATTCACATCTTCTGCATCGTCGTCATTATCATCAGATTCTATATCAACACCCTCACAATTAAAAATCTCAAACAAATCCAAAGAGTTTAATCCAACAGTAGCACCCAAACTAACACCACTCTTCAATTCATTCTTGGAAAACCCACCAGTGATAGTACCATCACTAGCAGCAGCCAAATCCACTAGCTTGCTAGTCTTCTCAGCCAATGAATTAGACAATCCAGAAGTCATATGAAAAGGCAATAGAAGACGCTTGTACCTGGTCAAAGATTGTGCTCTGGCAACATTATTCCGAACATCTTGCAACCGTTGTTGTGTAGTTTGAGTGTCATCGGTGCTTCTATATGGAGCCTCATTGCGTACTCTGCTTTGTTTATGAAATTGTGAAAGCTCTAAACCGTTGGCTAATGAAGTCGGTAACAATTGTTGTGGTTCTTTGTTTGCTGAAACGATGTTCTCTAATGTAGCTTTGCTCACTTGAGGACCAATTTGAGTGGCGACTATATTGGCAGCTCTGCTCATTGCTGCTATCGCAGCAGGGTTCAGACCTACGGTTTTGTTTGTTTTGGAGCTTGTAAGCAAAGAGCTGCGTATAGGGCTCTTACCATTATTTGATGTGGATCCGCTTGAGGATGAATTGATAGTTTTGGAAGCTTTATTCGAGTCAACTGGATCAATATGCATAAGCCTATCTAATAGTTTGTTAGCAGCCACATTATTACCATCCATTTCAATTTGGGTTTTAAAACCTCTGGCAACTTTATGATCATTCATGAATTCTAAACTATGGCTGTGTATTGAATCATCGGTTTTCAAAAGATAGATAACTGATTCCTCAAAGTTGAAAACCAAGGTGTATCTAGAAGTACATCCTGAGTTTATAGCTGGAATTTCAACAGAAGATGATGTATCGGTGTTGTTCTGTTGCTGAGGCACATGTTCTGGTGGAGGGGAAGGGCTATGTGGAACAGCCAGTTGTTGTCCATAATAATTTGAGTCATTTGCTGAGGAACGTCTGGATGTGATGGATGTGTCAGCTGTTTCACTGGAGTCAGTTGATTTAGTAGCCTTCTTCTTGTTTCTGGTGGCTCTCAGTCTGGCGATCTTACGTTTGTTCTGAGCACTCTTACAACAAAGCAAATAATATTCAGTAGCTGTGTTTTTGAATCGTTCATCACGTAAAAATAGCTGACCGTACAACAACCAAAATGGAACAAACTGGTTGAAAGTAAACTTGAAGCCCGTTCCTTTTTTGTGAAGTTTGAAAATCTTATTGATAAGCAGAGAATATAGAGTAAGTTGGCTCACATCATGGAGTGGTAGTCGACGTCTATCAAAATATATCAACACATGTTTAGCATCTAACAATTGCTTTTCTTCCTGAGTAAGTTCATAGATTTCTTGATCCGGTAGATCCACGGTTTCAGCTTCCTTTTGCCATTGTAACTTTTCCAACTGTTTCAGCCGATTACGTGCTGCCTTTTCAGCTTGTCTAATTTCTTTACCTTTGGCCAATCTTTCCCGATATTTTCTCTTCCTCAGCTCCTCCTTGTCCTGATTCTCTAAAGCAAGACTTGATCTCTTTTTACTTGGGGAACCACCATGAGAACCATTAGTGATGTCATTTTCAGTACCATTTGCGGTATTGTTGTGCGAAGAAAGAGGCGCGTTAGAAGTACCAGGACTATTCACCATAACGAAATGGATTTCCTTCATCGTACCCGGATAACTAGCATTTGATTGGTTAGATGGAAGGTTGTTATTGACACTATTTGAAGGGTTGACTTCGTATGAATTCTCATTGACACCAGTTGGTAAAACAAGAGGTGGACTTTGAGGAGCAGGAGTTAAACCAGTGTGCACCGGTTGACGAGAATATTGCTGAACTGGTTTTCTACTCTGTTGAAATTGAATAACTGGGGGTCTTTGAAATTGTGGTGTAGAGGAGAGTTCTGGAACGTGGTGTTGTACTTGTTGTACCTGTACTTGCTGTTGCATTTGTTGTGCTTGAGGTGGAGGTACTGATGCTGCTTGTGGCATCACCTGGAATTGGTTTTGAAACTGGGCTTCATTTGGGATTTGTCTTTGGTTTAAATTCTGGTAATTGTTGTGCTGGGAAGGAGATTCATTTTGTGGTAACGACTAATAAACACGAGGTATTGTTACTGTTAGTACTATGAACGGTGAAACCTTGTTTATAGATTGCAAGATAGACTCAAAAATCAGGAATGAAAACATACTCTCTGCTGCCGAGTTTGGGAGTAGGGGTTCCAAGTATTAGAGTTGTGTTGCATCCGTGGTGATAATTTGATTTGGTTTGACTATGGTAGCTTTGAGGCCAGAAGGTGGATCTTGGTAGCTGAGTTCGGAGTTGTAACTTGTGACTCGAGAAAGGCAGACGTGATTTTATTTGTTGACCATTTGAAAATGAGGAAAAATTTATTGTTTTTTTGGTTGTGTCACTGGTCACTAATGAGATTCGATCCTTACGATCCTCATTTTGAACTTTGAGCTTTGAGACTGTGCCCACTGCGGAGTTGTGACACCCGTGCACCACTCCTCAGAGTGGCAAAATGCGAGCAAATTGCTTAAGACTTGCAAGAGTCAAGACTCAGCACGGCGGACTCTTATGTGATGCTGATCGATCTTGAATTACAACATCAACCACCATCAATTGTTTTACCCTCTCCGTATAAATAATTTCAATTCATCAGAATCACTATATCTGTCATGTCCGATCAAAAAGAACAAAAGCCTGTCGAAGAAAAAAAGAAGACCATCAAGACTTTAGAAGAAGATGACGAATTCGAAGATTTCCCTGAAGATGACTGGAGTGAAAGCCAAACGTTGGGTTCCAAGCAAGACCATCTATGGGATGAAAGTTGGGAAGATCATGATGATGATAACGATGACTTTACCAAAAGATTGACGTATGTTCCCTCTTGAATATTGATAATGATTTAGTTTGCCTACACAAATTACTTTACCTCTGCCTATCTTCAATTGTGATATGTTTTGGAGGTAGTATGGCATTAACTATGAATGAACTCTACATGCTCAACCATTTGATTGCATTTACTAACATAACATGTTGATTCTTTGATGAGCTAATATTATAGTGAGGAGTTGAAGAAAACCAGTGCTTAATTCTCGATTATGAGTAGGAAGGTTATGTCGCTTTTTCATGTGTGTTGGTTGTGGCTGTTATTGGATTGATTAATCGTCCATTTGTATATTATAGATCTTTTCAAGCGTTTTTCCATTGTTTTATTGAAGCAAATCACAATTAAACTAGTTGTAACTTTTGTAACAACCAAAACGGTGAAATTTGTTGGAATAATATGGCTTGTAAATAATGGTGTACAGGTGCGCGCAAGTTAAGTTGTCGGTGGCGAAATTGAAGTTGGTTTTGATTTTGGGGTGAACAAAACACCAGAGTTACAGCACATGTTGGCCTGGATGAACAGATATCAAACCAATTGATTATCAATAGACATTACCATAATGGCTACATTAGAAGACTTAGACAACAATCAACAACTGGAAATCGATCAAGAGATTCTGAACTCATCCACTGCCGACATCATCAATAGAACCAAATTGTTGGACAATGAAATTAAAGTGTTCAGATCAGAGTTGCTTAGATTACAGCATGAAAAATCAGTGATGTTGGAAAAGATTAAAGATAACAAACAGAAAATTAAGAACAATAAGCAACTACCTTACTTGGTGGGAAATGTTGTCGAGATGTTGGATGTTCAAGTTGATGAAGATGCTGTTGAAGAAGGTGCCAATGTTGACTTGGACTCCACAAGAGTTGGAAAATCAGCCGTTGTGAAAACTTCCACCAGACAAACTGTGTTTTTACCGTTAATAGGTTTGGTTGAACCTGAAGAGCTTAAACCAGGTGATTTAATTGGTGTCAATAAAGATTCTTACTTGATTTTGGATACATTGCCTGCTGAGTATGATTCTAGAGTGAAGGCCATGGAAGTTGATGAAAAGCCTACTGAAACGTATGCTGATATTGGTGGTTTGGATAAACAAGTTGAAGAATTGGTGGAAGCTGTTGTCTTACCGATGCAACAAGCTGAAAAATTCAAGAATTTGGGAATTAAGCCACCTAAAGGTGCCTTGATGTATGGTCCTCCTGGTACTGGTAAAACTTTGTTGGCTAGAGCTTGTGCTGCCCAATCCAATGCGACATTTTTAAAATTGGCTGCTCCACAATTGGTTCAGATGTTCATTGGTGATGGTGCTAAACTGGTCCGTGATGCCTTTGAATTGGCTAAAGAAAAGGCTCCAACTATTATTTTCATTGATGAATTGGATGCCATTGGTACAAAGAGATTTGACTCTGATAAATCTGGTGACAGGGAAGTTCAAAGAACCATGTTGGAATTGTTGAATCAATTGGATGGTTTTGGTTCCGATGATAGAGTGAAGGTGTTGGCTGCCACAAATAGAGTTGATACTTTGGATCCTGCCCTTTTAAGATCTGGTAGATTAGATAGAAAGATCGAATTTCCATTGCCGTCAGAAGAATCTAGAGCACAAATTTTACAGATTCATGCTAGAAAGATGACTGTTGATGATAACGTGAATTGGCAAGAATTGGCTAGATCAACTGATGAATTTAATGGTGCGCAATTGAAGGCCGTCACAGTTGAGGCTGGTATGATTGCTTTAAGAAATGGACAGTCTATCATCAAGCATGAAGACTTTGTGGAAGGTATTAGTGAAGTTCAAGCAAGAAAGAACAAATCTGTCTCCTTCTATGCTTAAAATATTAATTTTCTCATATGTACTACTTTAATCAATTGTTGTTATATGATCCTTTTAGCTGAATATACTACTTCGCATTTTACATCAAAAAAGGAACGAATATTATATTTCATAATTTCCATTGTTTCGATTTGATTAACTGTATAACCTTTACCTTTTACCGCTAACTGTACAAATAAATTTTCCCGCTCAAGCCGGCAGCACAGACAAGACTGGTTTCCAAAGGATGACAAGAGACAGAACTGATCACTTTATCATCGATCTTCAATCTTTTCACCAGACGGCATTTAGTCCAATCCCAACAATTAATATAACCAAAGGAATCACCACTGATAAGGTTTTTGCCGTCAGGCGTGAAGCAAAGCTCAATACCATATCCAGCACAATTATGACCTAAGAATGTTTTCTTTTTCACTTTTTTGAATTTTTCAGCTTTTAAGCTGGAAAAAGACAAGATTGTGTTATTTGTAGACTGTGCAACAAAATAATTTTTGGTTGGATGTTTCATCAAAAATGAGATACTATGTTGTGCTGGATCAGCAATTTGTTTGATTGGCATGTTGATTTTCAAGTTCCATATTTGTAAGGTTTTATCTTCTGAGCAAGACACAAAATAAAGTGGTTCTTCTGGTTTGTATCCTGTGTTCTGGGTCGTAGTATCCAGAGATTGCTCTCTGTTATCCTTGTCGTTATATGTAGTTCCAGCGAAGTGTGAGACGGGTATCCCATTGATCTCTTCTTCTTTCTTGACACGGTCCAAGAACTCCATGCAGAAAACACTGGCAAGATGATGGGTGTATTCTTGAACGAGAGTAGCAACGCTACCGTTCCCATTGGAGTCCGTATCATCGGCTGATTCTTTGAATAGGTTGTAATGTAGCATAGTTTTATTACTGAAAGCAATTAGCACTTCTTTATCGTCACGAGGATTGAATTTGACCATATTTGGAATAGCTTTAAATTTCAAAGTCTTCAGTACTGAACCTGTGTAAGTATCCCATAGTCTAACAGTTCTATCATACGAACAACTGACAAATTGTGTACCGTTGATGTTGAATTGAACAAATTTAACAGCCTTAGTATGGGCTTTGTATGTTCTAACCAATTTCTTCTGACCATAGACTTGCCATAATTTGATTAGGTTATCATTGCCACATGTCAAAAGAAGGTGACCTGTTGCTGGGAAGAACGTGATATGCTGTACTCCTCCTCTGTGTCCTTGATAAACGTGTTTCTTAGTTTTAGGAGCAAAACATTCTTGATGTTCCCCTGTTTCTCGCTGTTTGTCAATTACTGATTGAAGTCGTTTCGGGAACTCTGTGAGAAAATTGATAGTGGTGGAGATATGTAAGATTGATGACTTATTTGAATCGTCACTTAACCCATGATTCTCATCATTTTCGGTATTAATTGTGTTTTCAATTTCAATGGGTTCCAAATCTGGTCCGATGGCAAGAGCATTAGATCTATCTTCTTCTTCGTCGTCGTCGTCTTCATTAGACGAATAACCTGCCCATGGACCCAGGAACGTATCGATGTCAAATGGATCATTATTATGTGATGTGGAATCATGTTGTTTTTGCTTTCTTTGTTTCTTGATCTTTTTTGATTCGGATTTGGATACCCTATCAATCGGACCATACGTTTCATAAGAACGCTTGTTAGCCCTGAATTTGGTGTCATCTATATGTTCGTGCTGGATGGATGCAGACACTATGGAGATTTCTCTATTAGTCTTTGCTGTTAGGGATACTGGTTGTCTTTCTTGTTCAGTTGATTGTGTAGGTTTTGGTGAAACATTTGGTGCTGAGTTGAAATGCTCAGTCGTGGCTGTGTGCTGGTATTCTTTCTGTTTCAGGGTTTGAGAAGTACCCTTTCTTTGCTTTGAAAACTGCTGGACTTCGGGCTCAGATTCAGATGTATCACTGTCAGAACTGTATCCAGTGACTAATTCCATGTTTGAAAAGGACTTTTGGTGAGATTAGGAAATGTTATACTTGAATGTTGAATCATCACTATATGGATATTTCGATGCGTGTTTTGATGAAAAAAACAGCGGTTAGAAAAAAATCAAGATGTCAAAAAACTTTTGGTCGCAAGTAGGTAGCTTACAATCATTAACAAACCATCTGCCGCTAAACGGAACAACAAAAAACAAAAAAAAAATGGTGAAAAGAACAAAGCAGCAAGTTGAAGAGGAAGATTCGGATATTGATGTCTCTTCCACAGATGACGAAGAATTAGTTGAAGAAGAAGAAGAGATGATCAATGTGGACTTTGATTTCTTTGACCTCAACCCAACTATTGATTTCCAAGCAACAAAGAACTTTCTAAGACAACTATTCGGTGATGATAATGTGTTTTTCACTCTGTCGGATCTTGCTGACCTTATATTGAAAGAAAACCATGTTGGAACAACAATCAAAACCGATGGTATGGAGAGCGATCCTTTCTCTTTGCTTTCGGTGATCAATGTGACAGACAATTTGGAAAACCCAGTACTCAAAGCATTGACCAAGTATATCCTTGAAAAAACATCATCAAAGACAGATTTTAATTTATTGTTGAGACAATTACTGTTGAAGAGTTCTAAGTCAAAGTTTAGAACTGGTTTGATCATCTCTGAAAGATTGTTGAATATGCCTGTCGAAACTGCACCACCGATGTACAGAATGTTACTTGAAGAAATGGAAAAGGCCGATGATAAAGACAAAGAATACAAGTTCGATTATTTTTTGATCCCATCAAGAGTGTACAGGCTTGTTGCATCCACGATTGATGAAGAGATGGATGATGAAGGATTGACTAGATCAAAGAAAGCTAAGAAAGGAACTAATCTCCCTGAAGAGCTAGATTATTATCACTATGAAGATGAGGTCTTAGAAAAGCATTCTTTGTATCATGGTTATTTTGATTTCACGAATAAAAAAGTCGAAAGTGATGGAAGAAGAGTGTTCACAGAGTATGGTATCGACCCTAAATTTAGTTTGATTTTGATTGACAAAAAGTCTTTGTTGAAAGCTTCTGAAGAAATGGCAGAAAAGTTTGCTCCATAATGAACTTTAAAGACTCAATTTGTATTTATAGACCTAATAGCTAAATATTGAAAGTTGTGTTCAATTTGTTCATGGACCCGGAACTGTTCTGAATAGTAAAAACTAAATTGTAAATTAGTTGTTTGTAAGCTATACTAGAGATATAATCTCTTCTAAAATTTCTTTAGCATTGTCTGCGAAATAACATAATAACCTCATTCGCTCTGTTACCGCTTCATGGTATCTATAATCTACACCATATAAGTGAGATATTGGAAACTTGGACCATATATCTCGTCAAAAGCATGTTTCAGTTTCAACTCTCAAGTTCCTCTAACAAGGCGCGTACTTGTATGCAGCCTGCGCTTATATAAATTTTTCAACTGAGCTTGAAGATGGAAGCTGGAATATTGCAATCTTAGATTTCAGTCTTTGATAGGGTCCTGATTCATGGACTTGGGTTCCTGCTCCTGGAAAGGGGGTATTATTGTTTGCTACAACCCTTGAGATGGTGACACATACGGGTCCAGTTTGAAAGCTCAGCTTCTCGGTGTTCGATTTTCCCCTCATCTTCCATTCAATATTTATAGGTTGTTATTCCCTTCCAGTGATCTTCTTCAACAGTTTACTGTGACTCAAATGAAAACCGAAAACCATTATCAAATATCTCTTCAAACCTATTATCACAAATGTTAGTCTCATCTTGGGCAAAAAGTTTGATGTTGGCTATCGTTGCTACGAATGCTATCACCTCCGCCATGCCAATTGCTGGTGATAATGAGGTCGTCTCCATGAAGAAGTCTAGTGATGATGATAATGATTCCTCTAAATCAAGTGGACCAGAAAAATCGAACGACGATGACTCTTCTTTGAAGTCAAGTAGATCAGGAAAATCGGATGACGATGACAAAGACAGTGATTCAACAAAAACAAAATTCAAAACAAAGTCAAACTCCAGTAAAACGACGTCTGCCAAAGGAAATGTCACTACAACTTCAAAGTCTAGTAAATCTGATGATTATGATGATAGTGGTGACTCTACTAAAACAAAAAGTTCAAAAGGACAAAACACAACAACAGGCAACTCTCCTACTGCAACAGGTTCCAGTTCTATCGGTACCAAAGGTACAGGTAACTCTGGTAGTACTGTCAGTGGTGGTAAAGGGGGTTCTTCTTCTGGTGGTAGCGGTGCTTCGGGTAATGCCTTTGGTTACGCTTCAATGAATGGCGGTACTACAGGTGGTGCTAGTGGCTCATATGTTACTGTTAGTAGTTTATCTGACTTAAAGTCAGCTTGCTCACAAACTGGAGCTTTGACAATTTATGTCAGTGGATCAATATCAGGTTCTGGTACGATTTCTGTTTCTTCTGATAAGTCCATTATCGGTAAGTCCGGTGCTGCTCTATCTGGTGTGGGTTTTGTTATTAAGGGTGTGAAAAATGTTATTATTCAAAACTTATCAATCTCAAAGGTTGTAGGTGCAGATGCAATTGGTGTCCAAAAGTCACAAAATGTTTGGTTAGATCATCTAGATTTATCATCGGATCAAAGTCACGGTAAAGACTACTATGATGGGTTACTTGATGTGACCCATGCATGTGATTATATCACAATCTCGAATGTCCATTTCCATGATCACGAAAAGACTTCTTTAGTTGGTCATTCTGATGACAATGGTTCTGAAGATACTGGTCACTTGACTGTTACTTATGCTTACAATTATTTCCAGAATGTCAATTCAAGAGGTCCTTCGTTAAGATTTGGTACTGCTCACATTTACAACAACTACTATAGTGACATGGGTAACTGTATCAATGTCAGAAAGCGGGCCAAGGCTTTAGTTGAAAATAATGTCTTTTCGGGTGCTTCAAAGGCTTTGTATTCTGTTGATGGGACTGGTGCTGCACAAGCTTCTGGCAATGATTTTGGTGGTGGATCTAGTGATATTGACTCAACTACACTTTCCATGTCATACTCTTACTCTTTGAAGGATGCTAGTGCTGTTGCTTCTTATGTTCAAAGTAACGCTGGTGCAAAGTTGTAGACGACACATTTTTTACTTTACTCGCTTCGAACCAATATTTCAAATTGTAATTGTGTTATCTTTTAAATCTTTTGATCCATATAACTACTAGTTTTGTATTCGTTGAATAAATATCAATTGTATTTTACTATTTGAATATGCGTCATCTAAAAAAATCCAAATTGTCTGCGCTTTGAAATAGATCCAGGGTGCAATTAAGTGACTGCTCGCCGCGCTTTTTTTGTTTTCGTTAATTCTTGATCATGTAGTGAGGTGAATGGTTTTCTGGTCAACTTCCTTCAGTTTCCACTGATTAGCATATTTTGCAATGACCAACAACACGATTTCAAAAAGACAAATTTGGGAAACCGGTGCCAATCATTTGAGGTACTTCAAAAGATGAGAGCTTTCCACATGTTCTTCTTGGAGTCAAGCCTCCATTAGTATCCTGGTAGAATAACTTGAATTCAACACATTATACCAATGGTTTCATCATCTTCTTCTTTTACTTCATTATTACTTCTATTTGCTTCTCTTATTGTTTCAGCTGTTTATGCTATACCAATCTTGAATGAAACGGCTGAACTGGTTAATATTGACGATGACCCTTTTGAACCAGATACTCCAGATGTTCTCCCGTCATTCACATATTCATACACGAAATCAGATTTACCAGGATATATTTCCTATTATTCTCAAATTTCATCGTTGACTTATTGTGTCTCCAAAGGCAGACTTACAGAGGAGGGAGGACCATTGTCAGATCTCTGTACTACTGAATTTTGTCAAGCTAATGAATCTATACACTTATTAAAGATTGTCAGAGCTGATGTCACTGCGCTTATTCTTGAGGATGAAGATAATCAAGAGCTTATTGTTACTTTCAAAGGAACAACATCCCATGAAGAGTGGATGATGAATATCAATTACAAATTGGTCGATCATACTCCTTTCGTTGTTGAGGATGAAATGAATGTTTTAGAATTTGGTTGTGTTAAACCAAAGGCGCATCGTGGGTTCAGAAAAGGGTATGAATCATTCCACAATACGGATGCCCCACAGTTCATCATTGATTTTATGAATGAGCATTCTGACTATAGACTAATTATATGTGGTCATTCTTTGGGTGGTGCCGTGGCTCAATTTGCAGGATTGGAATTTTATTTGGCTGGATTATCCCCAACTATTTTCACGTATGGTGCACCAAAAGCTTTCAATAAAAATTTAGCTCTCTGGGTTGATTCTGAATTTTCTTCCAACTTTGTTGGCGGTGTTGTCTCCAATCGTGCAGTTATATACAGGGTTGTTACCAGTAGAGATCACGTTCCATTGGTACCTCTATATATTGAAGGATTCTCACATATTGGAACTGAGGTTTGTATTGAGGTTGCTGGTAGTAAAATCAAAGCGTATTCCATTCATGGAGCATTCAAAACTAGTCGTGAAGTCAGAAGCATGAAAAATCGTTTGAAAGAGTTCCTTAGCCAAAGAAATCCCAAGAGAGGGATACAAGCTTTGTTGGATACCAAAAGTCATAAGCATTACCCAGTTCACATGAATTGCAAAAAATGATGACTCAATTTATTAATCAGTTGTCGTCATCCGACAATGCTTAGTGTACATATTAATTGTGTTCACCAATAATAGGCCAATATATTTAATATAAGTGAGATGTATATATATAACATGAGCTTCTACATATGGATAGGCCATTTTATACTGATCTAGGTGCATGATTATTTTTTTTCACATGACTCACATGGTTTACAAAATTTACCTTAACTTTTGAGCTTGCATCCAATTTAGTGTATAATTTTCTGAAGATAACTTCATATATTTCTAACTCACATATATATGTAAACATTTTTTAAAAGCTGAATATTCAGTGGTACCGTGTATGCATATGTGATAGGATATTAAAGTTGGGACAGTTGGTTTGTTGTCTTTGTGAAATTACTTCTACTGGTTATAGCAATGAAGAGCAGAAGCGGTGTT
>JAKTRY010000443.1:0-19171 GCA_030579935.1 Ambrosiozyma cicatricosa | reverse complement strand
AGTTAACACCATTACCCAAGTTATCCATAACAACGTCAATGGTGATGACATGATCTGGTTCAGGCAAAGTCTCTTCAGCTTCCAATGGGACCAAGTAAAAATCATCCAAAGGTTCAGCGTCACCGAGAATGTAAGCACCTGGCATATCAGCAGACTCGTCATAAACAATGTATGATGTAGCATTGACGATCAAATCGTCAGGTTGTGTATCCAACATATCCAAATCGAAAGCTTGCATAAAGGCATAATTGGTAGAAGTATCATTCTTAGTGTGGATCAAAACATCGTATCTTTGAGCAACTGTAATATATAGATAGTCAGTGGCGTTTCTCTCAACATAAACACCATCAACGGCAACAACTTCAAATTCGTGATCTTCCATCCATAAGTATTGAGAAACGAAACCACCAATATTGATAATTCTCAAAAGATAAGTCTTACCAGGTTCAACAGCCCAGGTACCATTCATAGTATCATTCCATAACAAGTTTTGGGGAATTGGTTCAGCACCAGTTGGGTTGTATCTGTCTAAGAAACTTGCAGTTAATGGAGCAACTAAATCATGGTACCATTCAGAAATGGTCAAAGTAACTTCTTCATCATAATCATAAGGGAATCCATCCGGGTCTTCAATAATAAAAGTACCTCTCATACCATCCATATATTGACCCTTGGAATGGGAATGGTACCAGTAAGAACCAACTTGATCATCAACAGTGAAGTTGTAAGTGTAGGAGTAACCAGGAGGAGTTTCACATTGGGTTAACATCGGAACACCATCTTGACTAGTTTGGTTATGTTGGAACAAACCGTGGAAATGGATTGAGGTATTTTGATCACCCAAGTCATTGTGTAATTCGACGACGACACGGTCACCTTTCTTAATTCTAATTTCAGGCCATGGGAACTCACCATTACAGGTGATCACAGGTCTTTCTTTGACACCATCAACGTTCAAATTTGACCAAGCTGCAGTCCAGTTGTAGTAGTGAGTTTCAGCAAAGGTAACAGAGGCCATGAAGACTGCTGATAGGCAGAATGAAAACTTCATGGTGATGTATTGTGTTGTTGTGTTGATGACTTGTTGATCAAGAAGGGTTCTTTTTCTTTCTAAAAAGGAAAATAATGCAGGTTTGGAGAAGGGATCTGATGAACAGGAAATCGAAAGGCTTTTATAGTTAGCCTGCTAGATTGGCAACGTCGAACGAACGTCAGAAAACATCATGAATATCCATCAAACTCCAAAGTATATGTCAAAGGGCATGGTACATTTCCAACTCTAATTGTTGCACCGATGCATTGCCATTGTTTCCCACTTGGAGAAAAGCTTTTTCAAATTCTCAATATTGAACAGATGGAATAGATAATCGCTCAATTTCCGGTCTCTTCACTAATCCACTGGGCCACCTCTCAATTCACAGGTCCCAGGCCTGAGGCCAGGAGTCTGACCCCCAGTCCACCGCCGCGACACTCCCTGCAAATGCTCTTCCAAGACTTGGATTTCCGTACCAAGACTTGTGAAGGCCTCCAAGACTCTGGGCAACAATCTGTATGGTAAGAGCTCTCAGCACCTATTGTCACACACTAAGGGGATGTCTTGGTAATCAATACCAAGTCCTGCCTTGTTTTCATAATATCATTAAGGACCTGATCTCTCATCAAGTTCTTTCTACTTGAACTTACTGATGGATTTGATAAAATCAAAACATGACCTGGTTCTTCCCCGCTACCATTTCCGTTTATTTCCACTCAAATGAACCTGGGAGAAGGAAAAATAAGAAAAGTTGACGCCGGATGCGGCCTCTTGGGAAAAAGCCAATTTCCCACCAATCTTTAATTGAACGAGATTCGTCATCAGCTATAATTTTTTACTATGTAGTTTTCGGTGATTATAAGCGCCAATTTTCAAATCACATGAGTATGCAAAGATATTTTACTGCACACAGTTAAGTTATCCGATATACAATTCTGCTATGGGCATACATAAGGAAAATTCAGAAATAATCATGAAGGATATCTCGCGGCATCGGCCGTAAATACATTTTGGACATGTTTTCATGAAGTTTTGAATATGCTTCGAGATGATAGACGTTATTCAATCATGAGCAATTCAACCAATAACACCAAGATAATCATAAAGCTCCACTCTCCAACAGCATGGTTTTTCCTCAAAGTCTATATGACGCTTGCAAAGAAAAGAAAAGAAAATTATTCAAATTATTACTGGGATCTCGTTCGTTTACATACATGCCGGAACTAAAGAGAAGTTCACCCCGTACGTGAGATTCAAGACTTGGCAATTTTTTATATAAACAGCCCGTGAAATACGGGTCTATACGCGTAGTTCTACCAAATCATATGATTTTAATTTGGAACTTTGCCTCTCATGGGTAACTTGACTCTTGCAACGTCTTGAGGTGAATAGTTCAACTCTTGAAAGAATAAATTTATGGGATCAAAGATCTATTACTGTACACCATATGCACATGTAATTTGCTGCTTTCTTGCTTACTAGCAGTTGTAATTGACTGACGATAATAACCATCCTACTTCCAGAATCCAATTCTCAGTTGAATCATTGGATTAGCAACGTTGAGATTATTTACCCTACAGGCTACAGGCTACATCAAGTTGATTCATAGGTCAACGGTATAGGAGGCCTTTTTGTTTCATTTGCCCTCACAGGTTACCCTACTCACAAATTCAGTTCGCCTGATTGAATCGATAAGCTAGATCGATCGAAGACTTGACTCTTACGTCGTACGAAAGTGAGCCGCTCTTGAGAAAAATTGCAACAATCAAAAAAATCGGTCCGGTGCAGAAACTTGATCTTTTTTTTTCAAAAAAATTTTTTTGTAAACGGATTTACCGGCTAGCTCTCCAGCTATATAGCAACGCTCCATCAATTGTTATTTCCTACTATATTCAAAATACAACAACTATAAGGCATCATATATATGACAAATACCGAGTTTATATGTTCTCATGTATATATTGCCCCTTACTATAAGAAAGATCATAAAAGATCACTTCAAACGTATATGGGGTGTTGAACCGGCCTCTTTCCACAAAAAAATCGACCCACTTAATCCTAAAATTTTAAAATTTCGCCTCTGCTAGCCGACTTTCAAGATTCAACCAACCACGAGTGTGTAAAAAACATTTCAAATCTTGACTAATCTTCATGAATAACTTTGTAATATTGCTCCATATTGGGTAGCCGACCACGGCCAAGTTCCAACATAATTTCTGGATTTTTTTAAGCTTATTTTGGGTGTGTTTATGATTGGCATGTTCATATTTTGGACGGGCCACGGAGAAAATTGAAAAAAACAACGCCACCGACGTGAGATGAGTGGAAACATCATATGAATGGGAGTGGAAACATGTTGCAGCAATAATATCGACGCAGGGCTCTAGCCTTATGCAAGGCTCTCCCCCGTAAGTAATTTAAAATTGCATAAATGCAGCAGCAGGGCAGCGTTCATGCAAGATCCAGTGTCCACACGATCAATTACTCAAGGACACCCGGGAGTCGGACGAGTCCAATCATATTTTGATAACCAGAGTGAGGTTGTTCATGGGTGGTTTAGTGGTTTAGTGGAGCTTATAGTCCTCTTGGAACACTAATAACTATAATATCACGTGGAAATATTTGCACAGCACATATGATAAGTGACAGTGTACTTACTAAGTGACACAACCCTGCCAATCAATTTTATCCGAATAATTTGGCCAATTTTAAATTAGTTTTCAGATACTAGCACAGCCAACCCTAGAGTCTGCCTATTACAATTTACCGGCCTAATAGCGCACTGGAAATCTTAAGAGTCAGCGTAATCGAACAATTATACACACTGGTCAGATTCATTTGATTGGCAAGAATACTAATCCTTAATGGATCTCAACATACTTGTATTTCTATCATCCTAAAGAAACAAATCAATCTTGCACATCAGTACTCATACTAAGGAACCGTGCTACAATACAATTAAATGCAATGCATGGAAAAGGTACGATATCATTAGTATGTACCCCAGCCCGAATACCAAGACGATCAAATAAACGTTGTGTTGATGGTTAAACAAACGTTTCTAGGACCCTGTAACTTATTAATTGCAATGACTTAAATTTGCTCATGTTTATCAAACAAACAATATACAGTTGAACAAATGGGTTTGTGATATACATCCGAAGATTGAACCGTTAGTTGATCCTATTTTTTGAAGAGTTCTTTGTTATGAGCAAATTAAATTTATTCGGATATAAGTTTTGAATTTGAACCTTCCAAAGGTGCACTTCAACACTTCATTTTGTACAATTTAGTTGAGGGTTAAAGGGGATATAACTGGTCATTGGTATTATAATTTATATGGCATGTTTTCAAGTTTAAGAAACGATTTAACAAAACCATCGTTCAGCTTTTAAACCGGAGGTGCGAAACTTGACTGTACTTCTCCAACTATTCAACACACTTTCCTAATATTAGGTTTGTCCAAAATAGTGAAATAACAGCTATAAACATCAACGTTGGAGCCTGGGTAAATTATATGATAAGAATATAGATAGGATGTAGTATTCGATGGTCAAGAAAACAAAAAAAACATCAGTAACTGGCATGGAAAAACGTTTCTTGAGGACTGCTATTTGCCCAAAGAAAGGCCCAGATACAATGAAAAGCTTGAAAGAGATGTAATATAGTCTTTGAATGTGATCCATCAATTGGTGTCTAGGAAAAAGGTGACATTTAAAGCATGTTGACTCTTAACTTTGCGATATTGGAAACCATTTAATACAGTTAAATATTGAGTGTTGTAAGTTATTCTTTTGTCTGACCTAGCCAAAAAGCTATTCAAATAAATAATCAACCGTTAATCTAACCTCATTCTTATGTCTATTAATTTTGATGCGTTGATCAGAAAAGAACTTGGCTCTGAACTTGAGTTCACCATTCGAATGTAGTTGAAACCAGAACTGATTAAGCTCAAAGTGTCCCAAGATAAAGGAATCATATAGTAATCAAATGAAAAGCGTTCACTGTTAAGCATCGCTAGGTTAATAGCTTCAGGAGCTAGATTAGGACATCGAGAGGATGTAACTCACACTTCTTCACTGGAGATGCGTATTTGTACCAATTGTTTGATTCAGAAAAATTCATAGTTATCACTCATTTGATATTCAAACTATCATAAATAGACAAGCATGGACTCTAAAGGTTGTTGGAGTTGATTGTGGAACAATATGAGGTAACAAAATTCTGGTCAATCAGTGTATCAGGGGCCCAGCGGGGTGGTGGGATTTGATTGAGTCAGCTCAGTCAGACAATACTTGAAAAAAGTATTCAGTTGTTTCAATGATAAAATGTTCTAAATCATTATAAGCTTGACTGTGGACAAGTAATTATAGAAATGTTTGTGCTGTTTGCAGTTATCACCTGTCAGGACGACTCAGAAGAAAAGACCGCATGATTTTGGATGTTCAAATTTCGCACCTATAATTTTTCACACCAATCAAGTCTTCTTGAATATTAAGCCAGCTATTGCACTTCGCATGTTGATAATCAATACAGCACTCAACTACTTCACCATACACTAAACAGCAAACAAAAATACCATGCTCCGTCCAAGACTACTTTTGAACAAGCCACTAACGGCACTACCTCTCATATGTAGGAGACTACAATCCGTCAAGAGGGTGCCTATGTTCAAATACAAATCCAGAAAGCAAAAGACACCAGAACAATTAAAAAAAGTAGAAGAAGAAAAGCAATATCAAGAAGCAATCAACTCTGGTTCTTGGGTTAGAAAATATGGTGCCATGTTTAGCACTTTTGAATTCAACAGGAAGGCAACCAAATATTATCTTGGTATTTACGTTGTGTTTCTCATCTATGGTGTCAGATATTTTCAAAAATTATACGAGAGAGACGTTGAGAAGAAAGATTTACTCAACAAGAGAGACTCAGTTGATCAATTATCCGAATGGGAGACTTTAAGATTAAGAGAACTATCTGGTGACACCATTAGAACCAGTGATTTGTACAAATTGAAAGCATACCATAAGCTCAGAGAAGAATGGATTTCACTTGACAAACCAATAGAGGAATTCGATCCAAAGCCCGAAGAAATCATACCATTTTTGGATGAAGATGAAAACTATCAGAATTACGTCGAACCACCAAGAGATCTAACCCAGTTTTATGATGGTATTGCCGATGACTACGACAGTGAAATTTCCATGGAAGAATTGTTATCTTCAATGAAAAAGAGAAGAAAATGGGTGATGAAACATTGTAAAGGTGACGTTTTAGAAATTGCTTCAGGTACAGGTCGTAATATTCCATACATTGATCCAGAGAACATCAAGTCATACACTTTTTTGGACCCATCTACCAAAATGATGGAGATCACATATGACAAATACCAAGAACACTTCAGAAACGATAAGAAACATCATATGCCTACGAAATTTGTTGTTGGCAAAGCTGAAGACTTATTGGACTTGTCTAAGGAAGGACAAATGAAGTACGATACCGTCATTGAAACGTTTGGTTTATGTTCACATGAAGACCCAGTCAAGGCATTACAGAACATGATGAAGCTTTTGAAAACAGGAGGTAGAATTGTGTTATTGGAACACGGTAGAGGAACATATGACTTTATCAACGATAAATTGGATAAAAGATCCCATACACATAGTGAGAAATGGGGTTGTAGATGGAACTTGGATATCGGTGAGTTAGTTGATCAAAGTGGATTAGAAATCACTGAAGAGACTAGATACCATTTTGGTACAACCTGGTGTATTGTTGCAAAGAGACCACAGGATGTTATTGAGGTTGAAGAATTGGGATTCTTTGACAAATATTTCACCACAAGAAAAACAAATTTTGATTCTTCTAAGAAACCAGAAATTTCTTCTGATGCTGAAAAAGTTGTTGATGAAGTTAAGAAGTGATACTTTTACGTGTATATATGATTTTTGTTACTAAACTATTGTTTGTCTGTAAATAAATTACACCGGCTGAAATTTTTGAAGACCTCCGGTAATTATTGTAAAGTAAATGATTCGTGGTGCGCGTGTTTCGACAACTTAACAAACTTGGAAAACAGCCGAAAACACGTATCATTCACCCCCAACAGGCCACTTTTCAACTGATAACAGCATACTTAATTACTGAGGATTACTCGGATTGTCACCGGAATCATCAATAGAAATGACCAAATCACTATCAGCCCAAAGGAAAAAGGTGTCTTTCACAAAAGAAGTGACGCCTGAAGTGGACAGCAAATCCAGCAAAACCAACAAATCAACATCATCTCAACAAGCACAGTTATCAACTTTATCACCAGTCACATCACCATCCTCTATATCATCTTCATCCAAGAAAGGAGCCTCATTTTTGTTAATTCCATTTCATTACATATTATTAGTCGTTTCATTGTTCAAATACTATGACATATTGGCAAATGTTGAAAAAGCATTGTTGAGCTCATTAGTTGGTTTGATTGCCTTGCAAACGGTATACGGTCTACTTATCATAATTGCAACTGGATCATCCAAGACAAACCCGACTCCAGCATCACAGAAGAAGAAAACGAAAAGAATCCCAAGCTCCAGGAAATCAACATCGACACCAACAAGAATCGACATCTTGTTAATTACACTCCTACTTGCAATTTCCCTTGCACTGTCGATTCCATTTTTCGCAACCTTGGTACTATTTGGAGCACCAATTTCGCCAGAATACAACATAAAGAATTTATATTTGTCAGCCCATATTTCACTCTTGACGTTATTCCCATTCTTGGTGTACTACAGAACCCAGTTATTGAAAGATTTCAAATTGTTGTTTTCTGCTATGAACCAATTGAGTCAAGTGACTATCATCACTTTTGGTGGATTGTGCGGATGTTGGTTTGGTGTTTTACCTATTCCTTTGGATTGGGATAGAGATTGGCAAGCTTGGCCTATTACCTTGCTTGTTGGTACTTATGTTGGTGCGTTTTTAGGTGGCGTTGTTGGGTATATAAATGACAAATTTTTCTAGAGGCCCATGAGATATATCTGCTTATTCTAAATCGAATATATTTGTCTCTGTCATTTCTTTTCCAATATTCGATATTCGATAACTTTCAGGGTTGCAAACTTGTAAGTTGAAGTCAGAATTAAAGATTCCTGAACCTTTATATATATATTAGATACTCTAATTTGATTTGTTTATTGAAGCAACTTGTCATTGTGGTTTTTTCACAGCAGTTGCTTTTCTATTACCTTAATTTACAGACTGAAATTATCACAATAACCAAAGTATATATTGAACGAGAAAAACGGGAAAACGCACATCACATGAGGGATAAATGGGAAACAAAAAACATAAGCTGGGATACTATACAGGAAAGAAAGAAACTCAAATTTGGGAGGATAAGAGAATCAAAGAAAAGGAATAATAGATGAAGGAAGTAATATAATCAAAGGAGATGAAGTTTTTGGGATATTAAAGCATGATGAAAACATTACAAGGGTTGGGAGGCCTTGAAATGCAAATGAATCAATGAAAGAAACACAAAAGAAAATTAAAAATTAGTGGGAAATTGTAATATGGACAACGAAAAGAAAAAGAAAGAAGAATAAGCCTAGTTGGAGGATCTAGTCTTAGAGTTAGAAGAACTACTACTTTGATGTTGTAATTCAATCTCTTCCTCATCTTCATCATTCAACAACTCCTTGGATTCCATGTTGAAGTCTTCCAAGACTCTTTGTTCCAGGTTTGGAATATCAGACATACCGTAGACACAGATGGCAATGACACCCAAGATACCAGCGATACAAGAGAAAACAAAGGCAACAATACCTCTAGCAGTGAAACCAGCTGGTAATGGCTTAACTTGAACAGCTTCACCAGTTAAATCAAGGAATTTTTCAGTGTTACCAGCAGCATTACCGACATATGATTGGTTGGAAGCTTCACAGACTTGTTTCCAGTTGTCAGTCAATTCTTCATTTTGTTGGATGGCCAATGGATCTTCAACAAAGACCATGGACAAACCTTGCAACAAATGCCATTCCAAGTGACAATGGAAGAACCAAATACCTGGGTTGTCGGCCTTGAATCTAATTCTGAAATATGAGTTTGGTCTGACGTACAAAACATCTCTCACTGATGGGAATTCAGGCTCTACGTAGAAATCATTTGCAGTGTATGGAACTGGTTCTGGAGCGTCAGTGTAATCATCACCTCTGTCAACAATTTGGAAAACGTGACCGTGCAAGTGGAAAGGATGCTTACCTGGATCATTGTTGTTCAAGACAATTTCGACAATTTCATCTTTTTGCAAAACAAAAGTGTTGGTGTTGGAACCGTAAACGGCAGGGTTGGTGGCATCTTCACCCGCAGACAAAACAGTACCAAGGACTGGAACAAGTGGAGTAACGTGAGTGATGTTGTTGAAGAAAGCATAGTTGACACCGTCACCCAAGTTGTCCATGGCAACAGTGATGGTGACAACATGGTCTGGTTCAGGCAAAAGTTCCATTTCTTCAAGTGGTTTCAAGTAGAAGTCATCCAAGAATTCATAAGCATCAAGGTAAATTTGTTCTGGCAAAGAAGCATCTTCATTGTACATGATAGTGTTGGTACGGTTCAATTCCAAGTCGGTCGGGATGACATCAAGCATATCTTCATCAAATTTTTGCATGAAGGCATAGTTCTTAGAAGTATCATTCTTGGTGTGAATCAAAACATCGTATCTCTGAGCAACAGTAATGTAAAGAACATCAGTAACGTTCTTTTCAACATAAATACCGTCAACAGCAACAACTTCAAAGTCATGATCTTCCATCCATAAGTACTGGGAGTTGAAACCACCAATATTAATAATTCTCATCAAGTAAGTGGTATCTGGTTTAACGTGCCAAGTACCGTTCATGGTATCATTGAAAAGCAAGTTTTGTGGAATTGGCTCAGCACCAGTTGGGTTATATCTGTTCAAGAACTTTGGATGCAAGACATCAATCAATTCATGGTACCATTCAGAGACAGTTAAAGTGACTTCTTCATCGTAATCGTAAGGGTATCCATCTGGGTCTTCAATGATGAAAGTACCTCTCATACCATCCATGTATTGACCTTCAGAGTGAGAGTGGTACCAGAAAGAACCAACTTGATCAGGAACAGTGAAATTGTAAATCATAGTGTCACCAGGCATAATTGAACATTGGTTGAGCATCGGAGGACCATCCATTTGAGTAGTGTTGTGTTGGAACAAACCGTGAACATGCAAAGATGTGGTTTCGTTTTCAAAACCGTTGTTCAAATAAATGATAACTCTGTCACCTTTATTGACCCTAACTTGAGGCCATGGCCATTCACCATTACAAGTGATGACTGGTCTTTCTTTAACACCATCTGGATTCAAATCTTTCCAACCTGTGGTCCAATTGAAAACTTTAACTTCTTCAGCCAAAACAGCAGTTGCCACACTGAGCACACTGAGCAAAGTTGATGAGAACTTCATTTTTCTTTGAGTGGAATGAGATGTTCTTTGGAAGAGTTAAAAGAAAAAAAAGAAGAAGAAAAAACAGACCACCAATATGTCAAAAATCAGAATGACAGGATATTCGACCCTTTAAATAAAAAGCAGCAGCAGAAAAGTTATCAAATCGATCAGCAGTATTCAGTAAACAAAAACTCTTTGAAGCATGTCAGTGGACGGATATAGACTGACTTCTGAGTCCCGACATAGCATATGGCCCATTAATAAAATTCCCGCCCATCTTAACAGGATTCAAGGAAGCACAAATGACAATAATTCTGTATGTGCTGTGAACGCTGTGTTATTGTTAAGTGGTAGAGTGTATAACTGAGAAGTACTTGGCAAAACATGAAACTGTGAGAACTGATTGGCTCAGGACTCAGGAGCTAGACTTTGTGAGAAGACTTGGCAAAGCGAGTGGTATTTTTCGTGAGTTTCATATATAGTTGATCAGAGTGGTTTCCGTTCATTTTGACTTATAAATGTATGAGTAAAAAAAACTCTTGGATATATGTTAACGTAAATTATGCGTCAGAGTTAATGATCTCGGTGTTGATACCTGGCGTTCATGAAATCAAGAGTCAAGACTCAAAACTCAGCTTTTTCTTAGCACTTATGCATAGGTTCCACGGACCACGGACTACAGATCTCACAACAACCAGCTTCCTCTCTCCATTTCAGCAAAATATGCATTAGGCGAGATATGAGATACATGGGACCGGTATATGGAGAACATGTGAGTCAAGTGTATAACGTCTGGGAGTTTGACATATGGATTTCACCTAACAAGCTAGCTAGTTAGGCCGATAATTTCAAGCTTCGAAAATTTGTACATACGGCATACAATAGTATAGGTGATGGAATAGATATGAAACAATAAGCGGACGGCCAAGTTATCTGAAAAATCAGTTCAGGCCTGCAAAGTTGAAACGGTTTCCGCCCAATTTTGAAAATCAAAATTCTCTGATCGAAGATGGCTCTCGAGTCTCGGTAACCATCGAAAATTTGATGGACAGGGTGGACCCTTAAAAAAAAGTTCCCTGAAATTACGTAATCAGACTCAGCCGGATGGCTGCAACCTACAAGTGACATAAAGACACCCGTCCACCAATAACGTGGAGTCGAGTCGGAGAATTTGGTTAAGCGTAAGCAATTGACCGAGGCCCGAGCTATGCAGCCAGCTCTACTCAAGGATTCAGAACATCACGAAAAAAGCACCATTTTTAGTTCTTACAGACGTTGGTTTACTGTCATAGCATCAAAAATCCGGTTCATTCAATACATTAGATTTATCAACAAGGATATCTGGTCAATATATACTTTTTAGCTTTCGAAGTTCGAGTTGCAGCTAAACAGTCAATGATCAGTTTTTCTTGAAATATTTGTCGTAACCAGTTAAGACAAATCCAAACTTAACATCACCTTTATCCATTCTGCTCCATGCTGTCTTCACGTTCTTTTCATTGATATCGATAGTTTCAACCCAAGGTTTGATTTGATGATCAGTGGCGAATTGCAACATGTGTTCAATATCTGCAGGACTACCCAGAGCAGAACCAGCAACGGAGTAATTGTTAGCCAACAGGAAAAATGAAGCCAATTCAATCTTTTCGTCAATTGGAGGAGCAGTGATAAAGATGAACTGACCAAATGCATCCAGCAATGAAGAGACACCCATGATACTATTCTCAGAGAAGGAAGAACCCGTGTTGACGATAACATCTAATGAATTAGCGTATTTCTCAGCAAAACCTTCTTCAGAAGTAGAGATATAGCGATCAACACCCAATTGTAAAGCAATCTCTTTCTTAGAATCTGATCTTGAAATAGCTGTAACTTCAGCGCCCATGGCCTTAGCGAATAGAATAGTCATGTGTCCAATACCACCAACACCAACGACACCAACTCTTGTTCCCTTCTTAACACCAGCAGTTACCAATGGTCTAAAACCAGTGATATCACCACACATCAAAGGAGCAGCAATTTCAGAACTCAAATTGTCAGGAATCTTGAAAGCAAAAGTTTGACTGACTCTAACGTAATCGGCATAACCACCTTGAGTAGGAGTACCGGTTTCAGGATAGACACCTTGATAAGTACCAACAAACTTTCTACAACTGTTTGGAACGTTATGAGAACATCTATGGCACTTACCACAGGAATCACATTGAGCTCCAACACCAACTCTATCGCCAATCTTGAATCTGGTCACTTCAGAACCAACTTTCACCACTTTACCAATGATTTCATGACCAACTGCTAGTGGCAAGCATGGGTTACCCCAATCACCTTTGATTGCGTGTATGTCTGATCGACATATACCACAGGCTTCAATTTTAATGTCAACATCATGTGGTCTTTGTGGCTGTGGCGTGTATGAGAAGGCCTTTGGTTCTTGCCACTTTTCATAGGATTTAATACCAACTGCGTTAAATTTTTCAGTAGACATTTTGGTTTAGTTTTGATGGATGTTAATTTGTTATGATCAAACAAAATTAACTGGCAGTGACTTCGACATATATCAGATCAGAAAGGAGGGACATGATTGCATTTTTATACTGGAACAAGTTTTAGTAAATTAGAAGAATTGGATAATGTGAAACTGCAACAAAGTATGTACTCAAGCCTAGCTGTGAGAATTCTAAGTGGGCATGTATTGGCGGAAACAGTGCAGGACAATGGCTGTGTAATATTCTGTCCTCCTGATGACATAGCGTTAACTGATTAGAGCTAGCTGTAGTGCATAATTCGATAAGTCAATATATAGTGATTGGTGAATCATCGACTTACTAATTGGGACAAAGTTCAACGTGATTAAAAATCGTGCATATGTTTGTTGTACATGAACTGAAGTCTGATGCTATTCTAGATGGAGCAAAATTCGATTGAACAATTCGTTGAAATTCCGGAAAAGTGAAATGTTGTAAAACACCGTAAAACGTGGTCGGATAAACTCCACAGAAGTCGATCGTGTAGCACCGAAATGTAGCCATTATTCACAGTACACGTAGGTTCGATTATAACGATAATGGTATGAGCTGTGGCAACTATAATAGAACTTGTTTGATTTAATTGAATTGTAATTCAGGGACCAAATTTGTCAAATTCAGTGGCTCTTCCTCCATGGGCCATAACTAACACTAAACTTCTTCACTATGGCATGGCATAACTGTCGCGTATCTTCTTGCACCGGCCCAAGCTGCATGGGTGGGTGGGGCGGAAATTGGAATGATAAGAAGACTTTTCTGTGTAAGAGATAAAGTAGAGACTTTAAACTACTGACATTTTTGTGGGCATCTGTTCACCAACTATTATCAATCAAATCAAGCATATATACCACGGTGCAACTATATAGTACTTTGAAGAACAAATCACACGTACAACTCATATGATTGGCGGATCAACATTCGGTAAAGTCATTGTGATTCAATCAACCGGGTATTCATTCTCATATCAATTGTTTTCATTTCAAATTGTCTTGATCAAGATGTTGGTTCCAAAACCATGAAGCGAATTTGGTTTGCATGGTGTCTGTTTTGAAACTTGGCAGGTCATGCATGATTTAGAAATTAAGGCTATCTGGTTTGATGAGCTAATTTTACCATATACCCATTGGTACTAACCCAAGAGACGTTTCTGTTGAAGTTCAAGACTCTGTGATGCTGCATATGGGACGTATTGTTTGGCAATTGGAATATCATGGAACATTTCAAGTTATTCTCCACCAATTTGAAATAAAATGTGAAAGCAGCTGACTATGCTAGAACCAATGGAACTGTTTGAATGTTTCTGTTAAACCTAGCAACATCAAGAACTTTCAATTGCGTCTTCAAGCTGACATTTATATTCTCCTTCGACAACACGAAATTTCTGAAATTAAACAGAAGTGAAAACTTCAGATACTTTTTCCTCTTCAGACCTTGATATGTGTGAACGGACCCAATTATTTAAGATAGAAGGCTAAGTTTTGTCCAACTCAATTTGTTCACCTAGCTTGAAATTTACCCAGATCGATTCATGTTGCATCATGGCCTTAATCAAATTGTTGGCAGAAGCGTGACCTTAAGTGTTGATAGTTGCTATATAGTTCTTGGTATAGTTGAGACGTCCACTTCAAATGTTGTTATGTCTTCAAATATAATATAGTTATTCCATGGTTGTCGTCATTCTCAGTCAGATGGCTAGTAAATTTTCAGAGCATGAGTCAGGTACCTTTTATGAGCTGATGCTGGCATTGCAGTTAGTTGCTTCGGGGTGAAACTTGAAATCAAGGTTGTTGTTTGACTGCTGTCCTATTCATCCTATTTCAAGTATAAGTTTGCATTCCAATTTTCGGTCTATGAGTATTAATGAGGTTTCAGCTCTCAGATAGGTATTTCGCGTTGGGTAGCTGTGACTGTTTGTATTAAATGAATATTCATGTTTTTCTACTATTTTCTTCACACGTACTCATAAAACACCACATATGTATTCAACGATTGACTCCGCAAATTCAACGAACCTAAAACTACCATGTCAAGCGTCAATCGATCTACACTAAATCTCAACAATTAAATCTCTGAGCTGGAGAGCGCTAGCTTCAATTGTTTCCACCTTTTAGTCCCGAACTTCAAATTTCATCTGGAGATTCGAAATGGTTGGTACCAACTGAATCTGTTCCACTCAGTTCATATCGATAAATGAACAAAGTCCATTCAATACAATTGAAAGTTTATCATGATTCAAATTTTGGATATACATATCATACAGCTGGTTAATTTCTCCTGTGAAAGAACAATCATTTCATAAATCGACCCATAACACTAGTATACCCTCGGGATCGAAATTGCAAGCCCATGGCTTTATTTGTTATATTTTTAGAGTTTCGAATTCAAAATTAACAAGCTAGTATCCCAAATGATATGGTGATATATGTAACCAACTAAGTGTACATATATATGTCTATAGAGGTACTAGCACTGGTCCGCTGCTTACATGTGTATGGACCCTCCGTAATCAATTGTCCCGTAAACTTCGCCCAGCATCTTCCATACAAATAAGGTTGGTCTGTTAGTTACACATCAAAACTTATATAAGATCATTATAATCCGATTATTGCTTTCTGAGGGAAATTGTGTTGTTAAGTATATCGAGGTAGATCGGCACAAAATGGGTTGTGGGGGTCACTTAAACTAGCAAACTACTCCGGATCGATTGGTCTCACATCATTTGACTAATTTCAGGTTGTCAAGTATACAAATTTGATCAAATTTCTGTAAGTATAGGACAGGCAGGCTGTAACCTACCTGCACCTTCTCTATTCAATCAATCCCCGGTTTCACCTACCTGATTAGCTCAAAACTTCAAGTCTAGCTATAATGTGTATCAATTACAAATCCCCGACTCGAGAAACCATGTAACTGAGCTAATGTATCTAGTTTAACTGTTGACGCACCTTGCCTCGATCGAGAACATCTGAAGCTAAAAATTATTAATTAAAACAGTCAAATTTTGCAGTTAAAACTGCTGTTCATGATCTTAGGATACTCTACAGAACGGTGATCGACCAGCTATAAGACTTATGAAAGACTAACTCTAAATGATAGTGAGCAGAGTGGGCTCGGGATATACACGTACACAGAAAAATTATAGAGATGAGACTCGAGATTGCTGGGTTCTCAACAAGTCGAAATTCGTGTAACACTATTAAGTTTTTGTGCACACTGCATGCATGCTCGCTAAAGCGTCGTGCATCATGTGCAGGTTGTAACCCATATTTGGACAACATTGAGATTGAATGCGGTTTCAATTGGTGTTATGCTATATAATACACGTACATTTCACCTGTCCTGTTTCTGTCTCATCAAATTCATCAATTACAAGCCTTCAAGATTTCAAGATTTCAAGATTTCAAGAATCTGGTCGATGAAATTCAATATGTAGCAAGCAATTGCATCGATCATGATTCACATGTGACGTTGAGATGATGTTTATCAGAGTTTGAAGTTTATCCACTAAATACGCTATAACTCATGACACGAGGAAGTACTTACAATCTTTAAATATATGAAGTTAATGGATTGTCGGCAGATAGATGGATCGATTTGATGAAAAAGAAAGTGAATGTGAGAGAATTAGCATGTATAGAGAGCAAACATGGCATCGTGACTACCTGCTACCTAGCTTCATCGATCGATCGTCATAATTTACTAACTATCACGCCATGTCCTGTACTAAACTAAACTAAACTAAACTAGTCCTGATCTTTACTTCTGGACATAATTGATATTACTAATTGGTCATAGCAGGTATATCTATCTCAAATTCAGCATGGAAAATCTATCTATGTGTTGTAGGTTCCATTGCATCTTAAAATAATTTGGCGAAAGCCAGGCGCAAGTTTATCTACAACATGGTTTTTTTTAACCTATATATTTCAGGGGAAACAAGTTTTCTTTAAATTAAGGTCGAAAACCCCTGTGATCGTTCTTATAGTCCCGATCTGTCATGATACTGTGGTTTATAGTCTTTTGGACTTCAACAAAGACCGCCGTATAATCCAGTAGCGACCCCGGCGGAGATCAACCAAGGGCACTCTTTGTATGGCCTAGCCCTTAATCACTAGACTACTAACAAGACTGGCCACTGCGTATAAAACTAAAACGGGAAAATAACAACCCGCACTGGGAATCGAGCTCGAGTCAGCTCTGGGGTTTAGTTTCATCTTAGCTCTGATTCGAACTTCTCCTCGCTTAATTGGGTTCATTAGTTCCAATTCTGAAATGGAACTAAAGCAAATTTTAGTGAAAGATTTATGTAGCTTTCTTCGGTTGGTTAGTTCGCGTCGCTAACAATTGTTGGGTAGTTTGAGTTTCCAAACTATTTCCTTGATCCAGATGATTAGGTTACCTTAGCTGCTTCGAAGCATTTCTGAACCGCACACATGCATGCATGCCAAGTATATACCTCGAAACATATGTGAATTTGGTGACACACCCAAAGGCATTCCATTAAAACCTTAGGCATACTGCAGCTCGAGGAAGTTATCTGTCACTATGTCACGTCACCCTGCCCAGCACCAAGATTGAAATTTTAAAAAATTTAGGGAGCGGCTCACGCACAGCTGCATCCACGCAAAACCTTAAAAGAGAAAATTACAAGATCAAGCCATCTACTAGTTGACCCATCCTATGCTCCATTGGTTCCAAAGCTGGCCTATCCCAGTAAACGAAACAGCCTGAACTGACCCATAACACATCTTCAATTATCCCATTGCTTCGGTTTATTCTCTCACTTACACTAACAACGGAAGATACAGAACAATTGTACGGAGTTTTGTGCTTTTCTCCAGTTGTCAACAGACACAACAACACACACACATCACATGAGACAGGACTTGACTTGGTGATGATCATCACATTTGTGTGCTTTACTACTGATGGAATTGGGGTATCTCAAATTGGGGCAAAAAGAAAAGGATTGGGTATTTAAGATTGCTGTTTTCCCTTTTTCTTACCGGCTCCTGATTTGATTATTAATTCCCAGTTCTTCCGGTCATCAAGTTACATCATTCTTTTATTCCTTCCTTTCAGTATTCAAGTTTCTTTTGGTTCACACTTTCCGATATAAGACTATAAATATTCCCATATTCGTTTTCCATTTCAACTTCCTTTCAATTTCTAACTTTCGTTTCTCAATTTAACTACCAATAAAAACCAACAAAACAAATACACACACCTATATTTTACAATGTTTTTCAACCAACTGTTTTCCCTTACCTGCATCTTATCAATTGCTTTAGCAGCTCCAATTGATGAGAACAACTCAGTGGGTAAGAGAGAGGCTCTCCCTGTCCCAAATGATTCTGGTGAAGATGCCACCGTTACAGACCATGCTACTGCCACTGAGCATTCTACTTCAACTACCTACCAAAAGACAATCACCACAACCTACCATAACAATGTCATCACTTTGATTGCAGATGTCTACACTTCTACTATCGCTGCTGCCAGTGAAGAAGTTGTCTCTTCCACCTGGCTCTCAACCATCTATGGTGACGATAGTGATAGCGGTAACGCTAGTACTACAACCTCTGCTGAAGAAAGATCATCCTCTTCATTTCCTTCATCTTCCAGCTCCGATCCTTCTACTACAACTTCAGACTCTAGTTATTCCTATTCAACCACTACAGCATCACCTGAATCATCTGCTAGTTCAATTCAATCCACATCCGTTGCTTCATCTTCGTCTTCTAGTCCGTCCTCTTTCTCCTCAGCTTCATCATCTTCTTCCGTCTCCTCTTCCACCTCATCCACTTCAGCAACACCATTAGTTACAGCAACTATTTCCAGTACAAGAGCACCATCTTCCTCTGCTTCTATTACTTCCAGTCCAATTTCAAGTTCAGGTACAAGTTCTGGTTATGAAGATATCTACGATGACTCAATCACTGACACCGCTTCATACTCAGCTTATACAACTTTTATTGAAAGTGGAATCAAGTATATCTATTATGCTGAAGATGGTGAAACTGCAAGTTATAGTGATGATGGTCCTACTACTACCATCACTATCACTAGTACCGTTGCTACTGTCACTTTGACTTCTTCTTCTTCTTCTTCTTCTTCTTCTTCTTCTTCTTCTTCTTCTTCTTCTTC
>JAKTRY010000442.1:0-19134 GCA_030579935.1 Ambrosiozyma cicatricosa | reverse complement strand
CTGAAATTGACAACATATATTCCTGAAGCTGAAGTTGGTGATTAGTTGTGTGCTGTTGAAATGCATGGATCAAACTGCCAAAATGCATTAGGTAAATGCTCAATAAACAAAGAAGCCAGCAATTTGTGAACGTTGTATCTTTCAAACTGAGCCAGGAATTATGAGAGCTCATAACAACAATTTCTAGACATCAACACTAAAAGCAAACACGAAACCGAAAATCAACAAACTAGTAAGCTAAGGTTATGCAAGCATTCATAACCGCTATTCGGAGGGACCAGAACGGTGATTCTCCAAGAATGGTTCATTAGTATATGTTTCAACAGCTCTAGCGAACTCTTATTTGGATTTGAAAAGCCGGACCTCGGGAATTCTTATGAACCGTACTCCCAAAAACTTCTGTGGTTTTCACTTGCTGGACAGCTCATCAAATATGTAAGGATTAGCAAAAGTCAATTGAATAAACGACATGTCATTCCTGTTGAATCGAGTGTCTTTCATTTTTCGTTGGATTTGGAAATTTGTAAGTCTGATCTGGTCTTTTCAATCGATGTTGTTTCTGTGGCAAAGGTCCATCTCTCAATGAGTTCTTAGAAGCCGAGTAAATGGCGTTGTCAATTTGTTCCAGTAATTCTTATCTGAAATGCTTTAATATAGTGTAGATGGTGATTTAAGAGATACAGGTACTGACATGATTGTGTTAGAAAGGTACGCACACGACTCAAATATCACACGAAAAACCCAAATTGTCTCACCTTCACCCCACGTACGTACTAGGCTCACCTCTTTTCGAACATGGCCGATTCTGTTGTTGACAGCACTAGAATAAATGTCAAACAATATCTATAATATGAATATAGAGCTATTAATTTTTGAAACAGAAAGTATTGAAATATACACATAAAATCTCACTCTTAGATGATGCAGAACAAATGAAAACAAAATATATATGACTAGCAAAATTGAAACTTGAGGAAAGAGGAAATAGAAGATTATAAAGAGCAGATTGATCGATATATACTTATCAGAACATGAGCAATTATACCAATGAAGAAGAAATAGTAGTAGAAGAGGCAGCAGCGGCAAGTTCAGCAACCAATTGACCTAGCTGCTCTTTGACGGCTTCTCTCTTGGTAGTTTTAGTATCCGGGCATAAATCTATTTTGGCAAGACCAAAGTTCCGCTTTTTCCAATTAGCAAAAGTCCTGTGATGTTCTGTAGTCAAACTCTGAACATCTCTCAGGGTGATAGAGCGCAAAACAGTCCCACCAATGTTACCCAGGGCCTTTTGAACAAGATCATTTAAGTTAACAAATACATTGGATTTATAGTTTGATGACGATGCAGCGTCTGTGGTGATTGGAGTGGAGACAATAGCATCTATATCTCTCTTGATCTTTTGGCCAATCGCATTACCACCGAAAATATCAAGGATATTTGAGGCAACCTTTTTGATAAAACTAATGATGGATTGTTGAACTAGATTGTTTAGATTAATCACTGCAAAAGATGATGGTGATGTGACAGAAATAGCTGTGGAATATGATAGGTTACATGAGGCAGAGACATCTGAAAAAGCCACTGCTGTGGAAACAATGATGGAATAGATAATGGAAGTGGAGAATCCCATATATTAATTCTTTATGTGTTTGGCTTGTGAAAGGAATGCAGTGGAAATGAATGGAATGGAAGATGTGAATTTAAAAGTTGTAATGTAGTAATGAAAGTAAAGGGGAGTGCAATAAAAGGTGTCAGTTCAATACAGTCGAATATGGATCAAATTATTGTAATCAGTTCTAGATTTCTAAACCTATAACCTCACCTTTTACTAAATATAACACCACAGATTCTTGAAGTGGGTTGGAGTCTCATTGAGTGTCACTCTACTGCATGAAGCTCAAACTCTGCCAAAATGCATTACGAATGGCCGATCAACAAAAATAATAATTTTTCGAAATTGTATTTTTCAGAGTAAACCTAGGCATACTGAATCAGGACGTAACAGCAAATCAAAAAACAAGTAATTTACCATGCAAGGTCATGACCATTAGTTTCAATCATACGGTGACGGTCAACTGTACCTGAATATTAATTGGTTGCACAAGAATGGTGATCATCAGTTTCAACGCAGAACTTTCAACCATGCGCTTGTTTGGATTTAAAAATCCGGGTATATGATGTAATTTTGTGCCAGCCGCCAGCTCTGATATAACTATTGGGCGGGACCCTGCAGTTCAAACCATCTGTGAAGACCATGTGATATATCACACGTCCTCCTTAATCGTTGTAATGGGCATGTAGTATAGTTTCGTGAGTATATCTTTCAATGTGTTTAATAACGTTGCTGTTGGATAAGACTGACGGTTTAGTTGATTCAAATTCAGCTTGGTCTGATTTGGCATATACTTGAGCATCCGGCTGAATGATATTGCTGGACTCTTTGATTCATCTAAAATCGGGTGGTTTAGTTTACGTGAATTGCAGTCTTCGTACTGGAGAGGTCAAGCTGAAGTCCTCACAAATAAACTTGGAACCTGGAACCAAATTTTAAATGTGAACGCGCCCGTACACCGCCAATGGCCATGCATTTTCCAACCTCAGAGATCGATGGCCGATACTGGCCGTTTTGCTTTTGCGGCACGTGAAAAGAGTCAAGACTGATTTTTGTTTTTCATCAGAGGGAACCACTCAAGAAACAACAACAAATCCTGAACCTTTGATAAGGTCACGATATTTTGACTTTTCAACATGTCATTTGACTCAGATGCTGGTGGCTTTCTAAGAAGCAAGGATTACATGTATGCCATAGTTTGGGTTTTTCAAAAGTTTCGTGTTCCAACCTCCACATATTTCAAAGATCCATTCCTGATACTAACTATCCCTACAATTTGCAGTGAAAACAGATCAACTGATGGCCATGAAGAAATAGATGATGAAATGGCAGATGACAGTGTTGAGGACTATCTCAAATATGGAGGTACAGCTCGGCCAACAAGTGATTTGAAAACACGTCCACATCATAGTACAGAACGCGTCTCCAACAGCAAACCCAAAAAAGCATCAAAACAAAATAATGACGCAAATAGTTCAGATAACTCATTTGCATCACAATTAACACAACATTTGGAAAAGAGAAGCAAACATAAACGTGCAAGTGACTTTTATCTGCCTTACATGCAAAAGAAAAACAAAATTTCAGCACCTGCAAAAAAGAAAAATTCCATGACTGAACTACTGTCAAACATCCTTGACAAGGATAAGAATCATACCAAAGGTCGGTCTCAGGACGATGATGACGATGATTCTGATATGTTCAACCTTAGATCTTCTCCAGCAAGACCCAGAATGGCAGAACCCAACCGACTGAGGTCAACCTCCAATCATAATCAACAACCACCACGTTCTTCAGCCATCCCAACTCAGCACCGTCGTTCATCAGGGTTATTTGTGAAAGATTCTGCTTCATCCTCTTCCTTCTTACGCTCAACTCCATCCAAACCATCTGTGTCCCGATCATCCACATTGCAATTCAATTCAAGAAACCAGAAAAGGAATAACGATATGCCACCATCCTCGCCGATCAATACAGCACTGTTTTCAGAATCTACTCCAATGCATGTAAGAGGTGGCAACAACGGCAATCAACTTTCATCATCGCCTGTGAAGAGATCAGCTTTTCCTAATCTGGGTTCATTACAGACATTCGATTTGCGCCATTCTGCAAAGTCAAAAAATACGAATAACCATGATGTCATACAACAACGTTTAGCAGATAAATCACGGGAAGAGCGAAAAGCAATGGAAGTTCTTGAAAAGGGAGTTGGTGATTTGGAAAATGCTGTTAATAGGATCACAAACAACACAAAGAAAACCAAGAATGATCAAGTTGAAAACATTGAGGTTTTCACGATTGACTCATCAGATAGTGAAGATAGTGATAAGGAAAGTGATTTTGACAGCGATTATGATCCTATTAATCTGGAAGAACGCTTGCTAGAAGACTTTACAACTGTTATGAGTCATGAACCAGCTCGTAATAGCTCAGCAAGAAAACGCCATGATCCCTCAAGAACAAAGCACCAAACGGTATCTAAATCAACTCGAGCTTGTATTCCATCAGATGACTCGATAAATGTTTCTTCCTCTGTTCACGGTTCACAAAAAGTCAATAAAAATATCAATCCTCCAACAGACCCAATTCAGAATTCTGTTGATGGTGGTGATATCATTGAGATATTAGATGATGGTAGTCCGAGACCCGGCAAAACTGATGTTGGCCCTAGATCCGATTCTGCGTCCGGTGTGAAAGCTAAATCAGTTGCTAAGAAAACTTATATTCACGATGATGATATGGCTTTCTTTCACGATCTGGAGAGGGATATGGATGATGTTCTGATTTCTTTTCATTCTGATAATGTTGGTTCATCCCCTAGAAAAATTCAAGTTGATGATTTACAAACTCGAGCTAGTACTAACAGAGTTGTGGATAATTATACTGCCGCTTCGTCCAGTGATAACGATAATACCAAGAAGAAGAATAAGAAGCAGAGTAAAGAGCGTGAGTCAATATCTGTTGACAAAGCTACCACTAAGTCCAGCCAATTGGATGATGATGATCTTTGTATTGTCGAAGTTAATGAAGTGATCCCAAAGGTCTCAAAAGTATCCGCATCTACATCCACAATGCCAAGCAAATTGGGATTTGAGCCATTTCCATCACTAACGATACCCAAGTCTACTACTAGCACTAAAAAAGCTAAAGAATTTGATGACGAGTTTGATTCTCTTGACTCTTCAAGTGATTGTAACAGTGATGATGATATAGTTATAAAGAACCTATTTACAGAAATGAAAAGTAGAAACGAACGTATTTCAATCACAGTATCGCCTCCAAATAACAACCACAACAACAAACAAGTTATCAATGAAACCAATGATATCACAACTGTCAATGCAACTGCCAGATTATCCAATAAGAGACCTGCCACCATGCCAAATACGATTCCTGCTCCACCTTCACCGCAAACTCCAGCACGTTCAAGGGCTAAGAAAAGAGCGGTACCAGTTTCGTCACCTTCAAATAGAACTGAAATGAACTCATCTTTCTTAGTTGGTACCCCTGATGAAATCCAAGTTGATCTAGAAAAAGACTATACAATTGAAGAGTTGGATCGTATGTTATTGATAGCAAGAGAAAATAATTTACCAAAATTAAGGAAATGTAATCTTGCATCGATGCCAAAGGAAGAGTTTTTACACAAGATGAAGATCATAATGAATGATAAACTATTGAAATCATTTGAATTGAAAAATTCCCAATTTACAAGCTTCTTGAAACCAGTCGCTGTTGAGTCAGGTAATATGAGCTATAACTACCCAATTATCCAGTTTCAAAAGTTTACTGATTGTGTTTATCATCCAGCCAAACATACTTTCATTCCAGTGGATCGACCAAAGTACAGACTAGAGAAAATTATTGCCATTTGGATTGAAGCAGAAGACTTAGCTGAAAACTTAAATGATCTAGGTACGTTAATTCAGACAATCAAAGAGAAAGATGAAGACTTCAGAGTCATCCTTTTCATAAACGGGTATGACAATTACATGAAATCACTAAGACTACAAGCCAACCGACAATTCAACCAGGAACTAAGAACATTAAACTCTGCCACGGGTCCCAGTACAGTAACAGCAGCATCTGATCCCGAGTTCCTGTCGGACAAGAAACTAGAATACAAACTAACAGAACTTGAAATTCAACTTGGGTTTCACACCTTACCACTCAAGGGTCTGAGAGAACTAATTGAATGGTTGTTATCCATAAGCTACACTCTATCCACCAAGATGCGTGATGCTAAAGACAGACTTGAGTTTTCAAACATGGGAGGAATCAAATCTGCTGAATCAACTAAAAAGATCATGTGTGAATCTTTGAAACAAATTAGAAGTTTCACTAATCGTAATGCCAATCCTGTGGTGAACAAATATGGGTCATTGAATAAAATGTATCATGGGTTGTGTCATGGTGATGGTGTGGCAGGGTTAAGAAGTGATGCTTTGGCTAATTTGAAGATGTTGTTTCTGGCTGAAGATGAAAATCAGTTGATTCACATGTAAATGCGTGTAATTCCATATCCATGTATATAAGCAATTGTTTTTATAATATTACGGATTTCTTGGGTGTACTGGCACATGTATATTAATTGTACAATATGAATACACAAAAAAAAAAGAAAAAAAGCATATACAAGCAGTTTTCTTTAAAGAATACTACCGAAAGAAAATGAATTGATCTGAGGCTAGGAATTGACACTTTTCATTAGAAGTCGCATTGAGAAGGATTTGAGTGATGAATTAAGAGAACAAAAGTTGGATATCACCCCTTTTAGTCAGCACGATATCCCATTGACAAAACAACTTTCCGAAATTAATAGGGAGGAGAACATGTTGGTTGTCTTAAGATAAAGGGTGGTGAGGTTGGAAAAGCTGGTGTCACTATTTCGAAAAAAATACTTATGGTGGGCACAGATGCTTTGATTGATAAGGAGTCAAGATGTAGAGCAAGATTCTCACCATATCATCCAGCAACAGCACTACCAACTCGAAACACCATGCTCCTGCAGATGATTCCGAACATGACAACATTAAGATGTTGGGTGCTTATCCATCCCGGCCTAACACCATTAGGGAAGTTTAGGCACAAGTGCAATCATTTATCAAATTCATAAGGTATTTAAGATGCTAATTGATAGAGTATAGTATATGTTGGATTTGGAATTCTATTCCCTTGAGAACTCACAGGAATATAATGGTGAAAGGTCTAATAAAAGTCCAGGTAGAACCACCACCTATACTGCTGAACCGACAGCCAAAGAGCAAGAGCAACTCACACAACTTTCCAGAATGTTTGATGATGAATCTGACGTTGCTGAGAGAATTAGCGTAACTCAACTTTTGGCTACTTTCACGTGTCCTGTTTCGTCTATTTGTATGTACGCTGATAAACCTATCGATTGGAAAACCAAAGGTGCAATTGTTGCTGCTCAATCACTTTCATCTGTTGTGACCACAAACCGTCCAATATTAGAGACTTACTTTAATAGATATATCTTCACTCATATTTGTTCACTCAAAGATAAATCCACTCTCACACATATCTGATTCTCGTTGCTTTGATTCACAATAAAAGTGTGACTTTGGGGTGACTTTGACCTTGAACGTGTGACTTTGCTCATAAAAGTGTGGCTTTGAACTTGAACGTGTGACTTGAATCAGCGGGAATGGTGAAAGCTGGAAATGAAATGATCTATTTGCAAAGGGTTTTAAAGTTTATTCAATCAATTGGTAACAGTGAACGGGAAGTTATTTTTGCTGATAATACTTCTGCAATTGGAATGGCTTATTCATGTGCATGTTCCGGTGGAACCAAACATCTAGGTTCGCTTGTTGCTAAGGCTCATGGGATTGAAGAACAGGATAAGATGAAGTTTGTTCATGTTGATACTAAGAATCAATTAGCTGATATTTTGATTGTGAAGTCTTGTGTGAAGCATCATCATCAGTAGATACACTCTGGAACCTAACACAACTAGAAAAACAATAACACCCTCCTAAGTTCATGCATATGATGTATGAAAACCTAACTTTGACAACATTTGGTATTCTTTTCCAACGGACTATGAACCTCTCTGCCTCACCTGTAGAACCATACTTGTAACAATTAATGAACATTTGAATCACTGTTCTGATTTCAAAAACAATCAACTTGGAGACCACCCTTTTAACCACAAGAAAAATTAGAACATGGTTGAATGATGTCAATGAATGAATTGGAACAGCACAAATGAAGGTCAACAGTGATACTTTCCCAACTCTGAACTTTGAAGACATGACTTATAGGCCACTGTTTAAGCGCAATTATTACCATTCCTTTCTTAAGCATTCTGAAGGTTGTAAATGGTTAACAAATGATCATGTTCATGGGTTTTGGTGTTCAAAGAGTGGGGCAGTATGGTTGGACAGTAATTAGCTAAAGGCAATGTGTCGTTTCGTTTGCAACTCGTGCTCAAAGTGAGGTGGAGAGCAAAATTTGAGGGTTATTCTTCCAATTTATCTAATAACTTTAACAAATACAACAAAGATCCGAAAACATCAACTATCAATAACGTTGTTGACACTACGATCACTGCTGCTGATTTCACGCTAGATGATATCAATTATGTTGGTCCTTGAGCTAATTATGACTGGACTTCAATCAATCTTCCATTTGTTGAAACTCCTGTCAATTCTGTTGGCCAAAATGTTCATAATGTTCCTCTTAACTCAAACACCACCGCTGATACAACTACTTCTGTTGGCACTTTCGTTACACCAAGATCTATTGATTCAAACACGCATACTGCTGCTTCTTATTCTGTCAATTCTGTTGACTTAAGTACTTCTATTGAATCCATAGCTTCAGGTGTTGCTGCTGCCTCAAATATCTTCTCATTCAAATCTGCTCATTCATTATCTGCTGGTATCTCATCTCAAATCTCCAAAGCTGTCACAAAATGTATGAACTGGTATGATAACAACAACCCATTTGATTCATCCGACATCTCAATTGATACTTTAGATGTTAATTGCATTGCTCTAACTTCTGGTGGTATTACTTCCGTCGGTACAACAACTCATAATGTCAACTCTATTAGTAAAAATAATGAGGGGGCGTGGTCCGCTCAGGTGAACAATGTCAGTTCATTGGATGATTTGGATAATGAGCTGACTATTGCGAGGCAATGTTTTCGGTCGTTTGTGAAGAGTTCTCAACCCTTATTATTGATTGACCCTGGTGCCACATCAACTCTCACATCCGATCGAAGCATATTGTTTGGCTATGATAAAAACAGTGGTAAAAGCTTGTCAGCAACGGGACATCACCGTATTCATACCGAAGATGCTGGTTTTATCAAACTGAAAGATGATTTTCATGATGATCAGTTCAAAATCACTTGTCACTTTGCTCCATCCATTGCATGCCAAGATGGTACTCCATTCACTACCATCAGTACTGCTAATCTTCCTGTAGAAATTATGATAGATCAAACAAAACAGTATGATTCACCACATCTTTTGACCGCCAATTGTAACAAAATCTCTTTGTTCAAGTCACCAGACGGTTTATACTATGTTCATTCCCATCATCTAATTATTCCAAAACCTCCAGTTGTGAATCCAATTAACTATATTTCATATACACCAAAACCAACCGTGGCCCCATTACATGAAAAGTTAGGTCATTTCCATAATTGTGTTACACAGGAGGAACAGCATGCTTGCTTCAATGTTGATTCTCAAGTTATTAGATTGTCAGGTGTTCAATGTGAATCCTGCCTGGCTAGTAAGGCAAGACAAAAAAATTTTGAAGTTGATGTTAATTATGAAGCTAAGAAACCATTTGATGTTATTCATTTTGATATTGGTGATTCAGTCACTGTTTCAGATCCTGCTCCTAATCCATACAAGATGTATTTGGTGATAGTTGATGAGTTCACAAGATTCGTTGAAGTGTGCTTACTAAGACACGAACAAGCCAAATCTGTCGCTGATTTGTTATCATTTTACATCGCCAAGATGAAAAATCAGTTCGGTTTTGTTGGGAATAACAGCGTGGCGTCGCGGTCCAGTTGGTCGTGATAGGGAAACCGGGTGTTAGGAATTCACCATCGATTGCATGGGAATTGGCAATAGATCCAGTGAACAAATCTTACCAATGTATTCCAGTCACTGGGTGAAAGTGGAAGTGCTGGGGTAGTAGGTGGATTCTTCTAGGTAGAATTCTATGGTCAAAGTATAAAACAAAAGTAAGGAGAATCTTGTTCTGGAAGATGGCAAATTGTATGGTTTAAGTATAATTGGTCGTCTGGTAGAAAAGACAGTCATGTTTTGGAGAACATCGACTAAAAATAAATTTTGTAATTAGGTAGAAACCATAATAAAAAAATAACAAAAGATATGAGTCATTGCTCACGAATAATAGTTTGACAAATAAGATAGAATAAAATATAGCAAATATTGCTCAAAAGGGTGGTATGAAACATATGGAACGTACCATAGTATAGTTTCATCGAAGACGAGGTGATTTGCTATATGTAGACAATCGAGGAAGACAGGAACATAAATTTTAGAGGGATTTTGTATATATGAAAATTATCTGAGATTTCCTACAGGTTTTAAAAAAAAGGTCCGCTTGGCATTTTCTGACAACGGTAAAGAATTTGTTAATGAAACTATTTCAACGATCTTCAAATCCAAAGGTATTCAACACATCTCAGCAACTGCCTATGTTCCAGCGTCAAATGACTCCATTGAACGTTACAACTTAACACTTTCAATTCAGTTCGCACTTTATTGTCTCATGCCAAACTTCCAGCTCATCTTTGGACTCATGCAATTGAATATTCGGCTCAACAATTGAACAACAAGTACAACACTCTTGAAACATCTCCTTTTTTTCCTCCATGGCTATAAACCTACCTCTCATCCATTTGGCTTCTTTGTTTATTTGTTCTCTAAACCGTTCGGTAAGAAGCCACAGCCTCGTGGTTTTGCAGGTATATACTTGCATAAGTCAACCGACACAATTGGCTCGACAATATTGGACTTGGAATCTAAGATGGTTGTGAACACAAGAAACGTGATTTACTGCAATGAATCCGAATATCCTTCAGCTCCATGTTTTTCAATCCAACAAGTTGATTGTTTTCTTTCTTCATTCAACGCTTTAGATCTATCCAACATTTTCAATGATGTTTACAATGGTGATCCTACAACATCTGAAACGGATCCTAGACCATTGCCTGTTGCAGAATTATTAGATGTTGTTGTCTAGAACTCACCATTTCAGGGGGCAGGTTATCCATCTGCTGGTACTTCATCTTCTGGTCACTCATCCGATCTAAATACATTCATTTGCGTTTCTCTATTTCGCATTGCTTCTTAATACAATTGCTCATTTATATCTAGTTTGTTTGTTTATTTGTTTTTCCATTATATCTTACTACCCCCTATTTTTAACATATGCATATTATTCTATACTATTTTTAACCTCTTTATATTATTTTTTAGTTACTTTTATCTGATAGTTTTTTTAAGCATTATTGTTGTCTGTTCTAATGAATATAACTGGTATAAGTATATGTCATCTCCCTCCATTTCAACCAGATTTTCCCCTCTCTATATCTTATATATTGTTTTCCTAATTTTTCCCCTTATTACTAAGTTATCTAGTTTCTACCAGAATTCCCTTTTATCAGGTATCCCTTGCTGTCCCCCTTTCCGAGATTAATGTTACCTTTGTCTCTTTCTTTTTCCACCCCTAGTCATTCCGACTTAGACTATGAGAGATAATTATCCGACGTTCCTCTGAACGTTTCCGATGACGATTCTTCTCAAAAAGATTTGAGGGTTTGTGTTCCGCACCACCATTCTCTGTTGTAGAGTCACGTGACACCAGTTAGCTGACCTTACTAAGTGAAAAATATTTTACTGTGATTGTGGTTGATTCAATAGTTCTTTGAAACCTTTTAAGATTGTAAACATATAGCTGTATATCAAACTTTAGGAAATGCAACCAATTATGATTATAATTATATATGCCAAAAAATGTACACACATAGACTCCAATTATGTATGAAGAGTTAACTCAACGGACGTCGGAGTCGTACATCTATAAGAATTAACAATTAGCTCATTAAGAAATTTAAGCTGGAGTTCAATACGATCTTTAACTCTGATCATTTGAACATCTTAACCAAAACTATCAAGATCTCTCATGCCTATCATTAACCCCAATGCAAATGACAAATACAATAAAACCGAAGCCAGCTTCAAATTAAACTGCACCTATCCATTAAAGTGTATCAGCAATCAAAACAAACCGGCCAATATTAATGCAAAAACTCAAAATCAAACCGAAAATTAACAAAATTTAAAATCCACCACAATAATAAGAAAAAGCAGTAGCAGCAAACTCTCCAACATCATCATCATCATCATCATCATCACCAGCATCACCAGCATCACCAGCACCAGTACATCTCCCACTCCCAAACAACATAGCCTCTAAACTATCATCTTCTGCTTCATCCTCATCAAGCGGACCTCCAAATCCAAATCCAGAACCACAGCCACCAGATCTTCCTAGTGCGTATCCTAACAAAGCACCTTTTCTTTTAGTTTTTCCAGTATCACGTCTCGATGCTCTAGTGGAAGCGGAAGAGGAAGTGAAATTGGAGTTGGGGCTACAGTCAAAATCATCAAGTCTAGAACGACAGATTCTCATGCATTTCAAACAGTAGATCAGTTCTCTGTATTGTCTTTGTGTAAGTCTACCGCCGCAGCCGTTTACGTGTTGTTGTCTTTCTTGTGATGATTTGGATTGTGGTAGTGGTTGTTTTGGTTCTTTTTCAGTTGATGTTGTTGATGTTGGTTCTGGGGATGGTGGGGATGTGGTAGGGGTTGAGGCTTCGGTAGTTTGAGGTTGGGTTGTTTTTTTTGTTGGAGAGACTGAATTTGAATTTGAAGTAGTGTCCAAGTTTGAACTCTTATTAGAACTAACGGAATCAGGAATAGGAAGAGCAACAGAGCCAGAGCTGGGAATATGAAGAGGAATATCGTTTATTTTGTCAGAACCACCAACAACACAATCTGACACAGGAATCGAAACCTCAGTAGATCTAGTACCCATTCTGCCCAACTCGCCCTCGGAACTGAAAATAGAATCATCTGAAACTGCGGAGCTGGAACGATCAGTCGCATTTGAACTAGTTGATTTTCTATGATTTTGTGAAATATGTGGTTGTTCTAGACAAGTACTATCATTATCATTTGAATCAGTACCGAATGATATTGGTTCAGATTCTTCTTCTGATACAGGTTGCAAAGTTGCTGTGAATGCTGTATTCTGTGTTGTTGGTGTCGACTGAGATGATGTATGGGAAGATAGTGGCAGTTGAAAGAGCTGGTCTTGATTTTCGTTCTGTAAAGACTCTTCAAGTTCATGTTCTAGTTGTATATCCATAAAATCGGACTCGTCACTAGCCACACTGTTCATTCTTTTATGATTTCTAGTTTGACGAGCGCCCCCAACACTTCTTCTGTCAGCATTACCATTCCCAGAATCAGCAACAGAAGACGCACCAGCAGAATCACTAGCTCTAACACCAGAAGCATCTGGGCTCAACACCATAGAGTCTCCAGTCAACGTCTGTGGCGGCACCCGTCTAACCAACCGTCTAGGAAAACTATAATCGACAGGATTCGGCACTCTTAAATCCAAATCCAAGCTCAACTCCCTAGCGATATTCAACTTATGAAACAACCTGACAAACTGTCTAGAAGTATATGAGATCAACAGAAATTGACTATTCGCCATCACAAATCTGAGAGCAAATGGTCTCTCCAAGAAATCCGCCGCGTTACCAAACTCGACTATTTCTTGCATCGATATTGATTTAAACAATCCATCTTTCAATAAATTTAAACTTTGCACTCTTTGTTTTGGGTCAGGGTACATGAAGGTGTCTATTCCTGGGTGGTAATAAAGTAGTTTGTGGATGGTTTGGCATTTTGTATTGTTGGCTTGTTCGTGGATTGATATATTCGGCACTTTGTCTTGTTCTGTGGAGGTGGTAGAGTTGGTAAGTTTTTTGAACATCTTAGTGAATTTTGATTTCTTTTTGGTTAGTTGTTTCAATGAAGATAGACTTGAGCTACTATTTGATCTTGAGAAGTTTGATCTGGTGGGCCCTCCATTATCGACACCATCGAAATCGAAACCTTCTATTGAACTTGGGTATTTGATATTTATGTCTGGGTCTATGTACTCAGGCAGTAATTTTGAACAATAGAAAGAGGCATATTTTGTATAGTTTCGATTCAGTTTGTATATGTTCAGTTGTGTTGAGTTGATCTCTATGACGACAGGGGTAGGTAAAGTTGAAGAATTGGAAGAATTTTCCAGTTCGTTATAGTAGAAACAGAGACTTGAGTATGTGACTGATGCTGTGTATGGTGGTGGTTTTTCATGGTTGAAATGTTTATTTGAACCATTTGAAGCACTGGAAGGGGTTTTTAAATGATCTTTCAACCCAGGATGAGGATCTTGGTGTTGATGATGACTGTAAAGAGGCGGAGAATGGGACATTTGAAAAACGTATTGGAACTTGTATGTAGACTGAATGTGTACAAAGTGGTAAATCCCAGTGTCAGTGTGTCTATGCGTCTATGTGTCAGTGGTGCATGAATATCCAGAACAGGAAAGAGGGAGGTTAGATGTATATATAAATGAAGAGGAATCAGAAAAACAGGAATGTTTCGTGAGCATACAAGTGCCAAACAGGTCTCCAGATCCAGATCCATCATCAAGTGACACAGGCCACTGACACCATATACACGTACTTCCCACTTCCCAAATCTCAGATCCTCCAGACTCCAGTCCAAGCTGTGATCACCACCCAGCTACAAATCTCGGTACACTAGAGACTCCACATGCCAGGCAGGTGGAGGTGGCCCCATGTCCTGGACTCTGGAGCTGGCCGGCCAGACAATTGTTTGCATGAGATCATATCAAAGAAGTGTCAATAATGTCAATCAGGACTAGCGGGCCCATTGCCCGCTATAAGCCAACTTCCCGCTGGCACTCCCTCCAATGGGCTGCAGCCTGCCCTGTGCTTGTAAATTCTGGCCAATCACCGATGAGGGTCAGCCATGCACAGGCCGGGCACAGGTGCACACTATATAGTGAGGGCAGGATCGCCGTCCTCCGTAAAATCAAGGTTTCTCCACGGGGAAACTCCAGTCTCATGAATAGGAAATGCCAATGTGGTGCGTGGGGCTGAAGTGGACTTGCGGCTTATTTACACACCCTGAAACTAGGTAACCAAGGAAACCAAGAATAATTTAGCCTTATATCAACAACTTTGATAACCCGGCCTATGTTTTTTAACAATCGAATATCCCGCAAAACATTACTTTTTTCAGGTAGTAGGTATATATAAACTTGTTAATTGCTTGCTATAACCTAGCTCAATTACATATGTATCAAAGGTGACTTGATGGATCAATGTGTTAACTTTCTTGTCAATCCCATGTTGACTAAATCGAGTCATTTTTCAAATCCATATTTGGACGATTTAGTCGATGCCGGTAGATCGTCAGACCTCCGTACAAAAATCAAGATTCAGTAAAATTCTCGGTTTTCGGTTCTCGGTTCATGCATGTGCATTTTGCATTACTCGTTATAAAGTTGAAGCAAATTAAAATTAAAGTAAAAAAAACTATATTAATAATAAACTAGGTCCTAGACCCTAGACGCAGAAGTCTTTTAACTTTAGCGATTCATCAATCCAGCCAACTTAACAGTACTTTTCAAACGCAAGACAAACTCCTTATCGACATCTTCATCCAATTCCAATTTCGCAACCAACAATTTCAACTTACTTAATTCATCAGTGTTAAATAATTTACCGTATCCTAAAGTAACCAATGAATTCAACACGTTTAACACTGGGTCGATTAAAAATTGGTTGATTTCACCATCTGGTGGGCCTTGTAATGATTCATCTAATAACAATGTAGGTATTCCCAGTTCTTTGAACTTGGTTAGTTTCTCTTTGGTTTCCACTGCCTTATCATGATTCATTGGATATGAGATGGCTCCACCTGAAGCAGGAGCTGAGTTATCAGAACTATCACTAGCTGGAACTGGAGCTTCGGCAGAAACAGAAGTGGATGGTGCACCGCCTAGCAATAATGGTTTCTTCGGTGGTTCTTTAGCAAACCCATCCGAATAATCCGGATCAACAGTCAACAAAGACAAAAGCAAAGAAACAGATCTAAGTTTCAAATTATTATTCAAATCATCGAACTTCTTCAACAACTCATTCAATTTCTCCCATCCACCTAATCTCTTAAACTCGACATACATAGGATAATGGTATCTCAACAAATTGGACACTGCAAAAAGAGCTTTCTTCTGAACGCCAGCTCCAACCGTGGCTGGACCATCTATAGCGAATGCCAAATCAATCAATTTCTCAAAATAGTTCACTCCTGATTCACTCTTACCGTCATTGTAAACGGTACCTTTCACAAACTGCAAAAAATCATCCTGACAAGGTCTGTTATTCTGAACAGATGATCCAACAACAGAAGCAGCACAAGCGACCAACTCCTGTTCTCCATCATCTTCTTTCTCTTTCTCATCGGCACTCTTTTTAGGAGTCAAAACACCCAATAAAGGTTCCCATAACCCCATACTCTTCAGATTGTTGGCATTATCTAAGTTTTCAATTAACATTTCAAAGTTATCGAATGCGGTGAGTTTGTCATCTATCGTGATTTCTGGTGATTGGGATACTATCACAGACATGTTTTCTGCCATTAGTACAGCATCATCTTTTTGATTTCCGAATAGTTTGCTTAGGTCTTCTGGTTTAAGTTCTGGTGCTTTGGATCTTTCTTCAGGATCGTTGGATTGGTTTGCTATTGACCATTGTAAAATTTTCTCCATTTTTGGGGTTTTGGCTTTGGTTGTGAGAGTTTACTTGATTGTGATGTGCGTTTGGTTGTGTTTTTGGTAATTTGGTTTCGTAAAATTGGATTCTTGGTTTGATATTTGCTTGCTTGAATTGCAGTTATTTGTCGTTGTTGTTATTCAATTCTTGTGGCTAAAATTTAAGCATCAATTGGCAGAATTGTTCAAGAGATGCAAGTAATTTAGTGATGCGATGATATTTATCAGGATTTATCAGAAACTTTTCAACGATCGGAGAAACTTCTAGAACAGAGTGGACTTTTCTGATTTCTCAATCGCTGAAAATTTGAAAAAAGTGTTTCTAGTCGTGCGAAGCTCAAAACTCTCTACATAGTACGGTATGCTGATCAAGTCTCGAGTCTTTAATTGTAAGAGTTAATTGAGAAGTCTAATATTGAAAGGGGCCGCCAGTCCCAACTTAGAGATAGATGAGTCAACATATATTACACATGTCAAATGGTGTCAATCAACAAACTCATTTTTATTGGTTCTTCAGATATCTTTTTCCAAAGTAACATTAATCCTAGACCAGCTGCGCTGCGGCAAATAATCAAATTCTGTATCGGGGAACAAACAACCACTGACTTCCCTTGATTTTTCCGCATTATCATATTCAAAATACATTTGGTAATCAGTAGGGGCATTGTGTCTCCAATCATGGAAATTTGCTGCTGTTTTGAATACTTCGTTCAATAATGGAAAACTGGAGGCTTCACATTCTTCTAAAGATTGATTGAAAAATGGGATTTCTCTCGACGACGATTTGTCATAACTAATCGATAAAAGTTCCTTATATGATTCGGTCAATTGCTCAACTTTAAAATACAAGGTCTGATCTGAAGGATCGGACAAAGACATTCTCCATCTGCTTCCACAATAAGCAAATCCCCGATGATAAGACTCCTTATCGAAAAGATACAGGAATGATTCCGGCTTCAAAACAATGGAAAATCGAAACGGGGGAATCATTGTACTAGCTTCAACTACTTCAGAAAAGTTTTGTGTTGTGAGTGTCTATTATATGGGTAGTGTTTGAACTCCTGAGAGTAGGGCAATTCAGAGAGTATAGGAGGTATTGAAGAAATCACATCATGCTTACACATTGAAGAATATTGGACATGCGTGGTCAATAAAGTGGGTGGCATTCGTGGGAGATGTCAAATCAAAAATGAGTTTATTATTTGGTAATCTCTGCTTGAGCAATCCACATTGCTGATTATATATCAAAGTGAAGAAATTAAATGTTTGTCTAAATTTAGTGATGGCCAATCTAACTTCATCATCGTCCGTTTTCGAATCCTGTAAAAGTTTGACGGCCAGCATACTTCTCTCAAATTCATTGGGAACAAAAAACTCATCAGCATTTACAATTTCAGAAATCAAAGAGGGCTGTATTCCTATCCATGCTTCATGACCAGCTTGCCATTCATTGTCATATAAGTATTCTTTGCATCTGTCCCTCAAGCTAGTACCATATTCTCCATAGTCATGATTACCGACCATCTGAAGGGAGGTGATAACAAAATTCATGCTGAGATCATTTCCGTCCCAGTATTTAGCCATGTCCTCCCTAATATTCTCCATTTGAAAAAAGAAGGCTGTGACAATCATCTGTGTAGGAATCTCTTTCTCCTTCTCGCAATCTTCAATAGTGTCTTCTCTTGAGCAGTAAGGTGTGCAGTTGGTATGTTGTGTCGAATGCTTTACTTGAACATCTGAGGGAGTACCATTTTCCAGCAGGTCAGTCATGTATAAGTCATAAGACTTGTATGATGAGTCAGACGTGTTTGTTTGTCGGTGTTGAATAGTTGATCATCATGCATATATAATTATGCACTCATAGAAGTTAGGACCTGGAGTCTGGAGTCCCTCTTGAAAAAACTCAGGAGGGAACTCAGCTGCAACTTTCCATTCGCGATTCGTACGCAGTTCAGATCAAAATTTATTTTACATGGGTTAGCTTACAAATGTTGAAACCCAATTCCAAAAATGAAAGATACCCTCTATCCAACAAGGATGACATATAATGTTCATGCGGTTACCATCTTCCAATCCTCATATATGTGATGAGCTGTCCTGAAAGTAAAAGAACTCGAGGTTATATAATATATCGGAACCCGGCACATCACAACTCACAAAACCGGCTTTTTAAATCCAAACAACATGGTTCACTTTTGAAATTAATGAACCATTCTTGCAGAACCAATATTCAGATACTTCCGAATGCATTGCTGAACCTTGGCTAAACTTGGCTTACCTTGGCTAGCCTTGGTATGGTTGTTTGTTGATTTTCTGTTACGTGTTTGCTTCTGGAGTTGATGGTTAGAAAGGGTGGTGTCTATGAGCTGTCTTAATACGTGGCTCAGTTTGAGGGATACAGCTTTCACAACTGGCTGAATTTCTTTGTTAATTAATTGTTTATGATGTATTTCGGCAGTTTTCTTCACATGAAACCTGATGTCATTCAACTATACAACAACTTGCTTCAAGAATATGTGTTGTCAATTTCAGCAGAAGGTGAGATCACAGGTTGACAAACCTAGAGTTGGTTACAA
>JAKTRY010000441.1:0-19250 GCA_030579935.1 Ambrosiozyma cicatricosa | reverse complement strand
GTGTAACGAATTTGGAGAAATCAAGCAAGATTCTGTTGTCGTTGTCATACACTCTTGCAGCTGCTCTGGCGTGCTCAAATCCACTCATGGCTCTATATGTGTTCATCAACGACTTTCTTTCATTTTCAAGAGGATCTTGGCCACTTTCGTTTTCATCTGTTCTCTTTCTAAGTTGTGGAGGAGGTGGAGGTGGTTGATAGGAACCATCTGGACCTGGAGGTGGAGGTGGCATCTCAAAATCAGTTTCATTCAATTCAGGTGATTTTTCTTCTGGGAACCCAATGAATTTATAAGGATCACTCAAAGTAACATTGGAAACCAATTCAACTTTTTCATGGAAATCACATAAGACAATTTCAAATCCAACTTCCATTCTCACCAAACCATCTAAACCAAATGATTTACCCCATTTACAAATCTCATTTGCAGAACCACGTTCATCATAACGTTCTCCATCGCGGGCCTCGGTACCAGATAAAATCATCTCAGCATCCATTGGACCTATATTCCTCTTGGAAGCTGATGCACCATTGAAATAAAGTAACTTGTCTAATGGTTTCACAACTTGGAATGTCAACATATGTGGTTCAGACTTACCTCCGAATGAAGGTGGATGATGTCCACCTTTAGTTGAATTTGAACCAGAAGGAGGTGGTGGTGCACCACCTGGACCATCATGAGGAGGGGGACCACCTGGACCATCATGAGGAGGAGGACCACCTGGACCATCATGAGGAGGAGGACCACCTGGACCGCCGGGTCCACCATGAGGAGGGCCATGGCCTCCTATAGCACCAACAAAGTCATAACTGAATTCTTGATCTAATGCAACCCACTCAAAAGATTCTGGTATTCCTTCTGCTCTTCTTGTACCACGATAAAGTAGAGTTCCTTCAGGTACATAAGCAGGTATAAAACTGACTCCTATAGGATTCAAATCAGCATTTTTTTGTTTCAATGCATTATTCACTTCATTGAAAATAGCTGTAGCATTGGAAATATCAATTGGAGATGTTTTGGAATCAAAGTTTTTAAAAGTGACATGAAACTCATTTGGTTGCTTATGGAATTGAGGAGGAGGTGGTGATGGAGGTTTACCTCCTTTATGTCTATGAGGAGGACGGCCATGAGGTGGTGGAGGCGGATGATGTTCAAAGTCGGGGTCATGACCTTGCCACATTGTGGTACCCAAACCGATTAAGGCTAGGAGGGCAACGGCAGACAAAAGGAAGTGAACTTTGTGAACCTTGCGTTTATTAACGTGGTGAGTCTGGTAACCATCTCCATCATCAGCTAGTGGCTGATAGCTATTTATTTTATCAAAAAGTTGGGTCATGGTGAATTTGGGATGTTGTGATGATTTGTGGAGAGTCCAAGAGATTTCGAAAAAACATAAGACGGTTTTGATAGCGTATGGAGATTGAATGAGGATTAGTGTGGAGACTGGCTCATTTATATATCCCAAGTATAGTTTCTGTTTCCGTATAGGAGTGGCCCCATAACGGTAAAAAGCACGCAGGCAAAAAAACTTCAATTGCCATGGATTTTCAGAAGCCGATACGATCGCTGGGCAAAACTTGCCAATTGAGTCAATGGCAAATATTTTTGAATGCCGGCTCAGCGCGTGTGTGCACTGTGTGTGTATGGTTCACTCAAAACAGAAGCCGGCAACCTATATGGGCAGATCGAAGTCATTTCTGATTTCTGTTTCATACAATTGGAGAACAATATTAAACGTGTAAAAATTGGGACAGTCACGCATGCAGGCACGTACACCTAATTGGATTCTGCTAGCTATACAAATAATAGAACTCAAACTATCTTCAATGACTAGTTTGCCATTCGTAAACTAGCACTGAAACACAGAAGAATTCTGCCTAAATATCTCTTGCCTGCCCAAGTATGACGTATCAGTCTTCAGATCCATCACACAATTGCTGAATACTTCGTAACAACTCACCCGTTGTAACAACTCTTTCTGTTGGTTGTACTTTCAACATATCAAGAACCAAACAGATTAGCCAAGTTTCCGCAGAGAATTCATCACCAGTTGCACCCATTTGTGCTTGAAGTTGAACCTCTTCTACAACAGATTCATATCTCTCGTTTCGTTTGTAAGTTTTAAAATTTTCATCTTCTCGTTCATTAGCGACACTCCATTTCACAAACTTAAAGTAGTAAATGTAAACAAAAACAATCCCCAAAGACCAGATGTCAGACTTGAATGAATCATAGCTTAAAGAGGTAAAGACTTCTGGTGCGGCATAATGCTTTGAACCGACGATACCATATCCTTTGTTCCCCATTATTGACGAACCAAAATCAATAATCTTCAACTGTAGGGAATCTGAATCAACAGAAGCCATCTTAACACAACAGTTTTCGGGCTTTATATCTCTGTGACTGATATTTATGGATTGAAGGTAATCTACTCCACTGACCACTTGCTTGAATAGATCTAGTTTCTGAAATTTCGACAAACGAACAAACGTCGAAGAGTAATACTCATTTAACGGCTGACCAGCAAATTCCATCACATAGTATAAATCTTTTTTCAAAATACTGAAAAAGTCAACAAACTTGACCATGTTTCTTGAAGATGGATGCTTATCAGAATTGATAAGAACGTGTAGTTGAGCCTCTTTTTCAATTCGCTGTTTAAATGTCTTGAAGTTTTCAAACTTCTCTCTGTTTTCATATTTGAATGTCTTCACTGCAAACGTCGCCGAAAATGGGTCATTTTTGACATGTTCTATAACTTTTGAGCTGACCCCATAACCTAGTTGATTCCGTGGCTGTCCATATCTTGATTTTGGAAATTTGAAGTAATTGGGAACTTCAATGACAGGCGGGTATTGCTGAAGAGTGGTTTGCGACTCGTGTCCCACACGTGCGTCCTGTTGCTGTTCCGGTTTCTTCCTGTTGAATATTCCTCTGAATTTTGTCATATCATATCTGTAACAGATCGAGACGGTGTTCTGTGTTTCTAAGATGGTGTTTTTCAGGAATCAGAGTAGAACCGTTTCATGGTCAGTGCGTAGGTTCCCACTGTCAATTTTCTACTTTCAAATTTCAATAGACAAATGTGCTTGAGACTATTTTGATTCACGCGTTCGAAACTTGATTGATAGTTCGTACTTGATCAATCTGAAAGTACTAAAGTGCTTACCAATCTGTAAGCATTGTACAATCAATAACAACATATATAACCGCCAAACTACACAACCAATCAAACAACGTGATAACCAACAATGCAAGGTCAACTTGCAATACTCATACCCACTGTGAGGCGACAAAAGCTTTCCAGAATACCAAGGGCAACTTCAACTTCCAATTCTGATGACGACGATGACGAAATGGAGGATGCACCACCCTTGGTTACTTCCTTAACCGATACCAAGGAATTATTCAAAGAGAGATTACTTGGAGCATTGGAATTTGCTCTTACCCATTCAAACAGTTCAAATTTGCCATTTGCCATGTCCAATCTTCAGTTCATGACAGAGTCTTTCCTATCGGACAAACAATTTCTAGTCAAGATATTTGATCAAATCGCAGATATTTTTGAAAGAAATATACTACATGCTGTGAGTACAGTAGTTACAAACTCTCTTGTGCCTTTCAAACAATTTATTGATGAATTCCAGGCTTGGAAACTCATATTGAACAGAATTCATCAGATTTTCCTTTATCTCGACATATCAACAACACTGCGCAGTTACTATCCGCACACAGACAAGATACGAAGAATAAAGCCATTTGGGATCCAATTGTTTGCTTCCAACTTAGTCTATTCTAGAAGAAACAAGGATTCTGAAGTCAGTCTGTTTGACAGAGAGGAGATTGTCACAAGATCCAAGATTATGATCTCATTATACGACAAACTGGTCGGTTATTTAACTCAATTTAACGACAGCGCTGTCAGCAAAATTGAGGTTGTGCAATGTCTAAGCGTGTTTCACGAGATAAATGAAGTTGAATTGAGTATATCCGGGAGAGATAAGCTGAAAATTGTCCCACTTTTGAAACATATGCTTTTGAGAATTTGCAAAGACGTCCAAGAGAAATGGGTTCAAGAAAACAAACTCACATATATTAGCAAGTGCTTACTCTTCAAACAAAAATATCTTTCAATCTGCGACTCATTTGATCTCTTTGACAAAGAACAATTCCATGAGTTGCTTGATCAGGAGTACATGAATGTCCTATTCAATGATTCGGCCATCATCCCTGTTTTGACTGAACTATTGAAATCACCAGAGGAGTATAAAGATCAATTGAAAGATGCCTATGCAACATGCTTTCTCATTAAAGCTTGGGATAACTCGAGATTTTCCAACCAATTTCAAAAATCAACTCAAGAATCATTGGCTCAACTTCTTAATTCCAAACTGCCCAATATTTCAAGAACTGAATTCAGCAGTCTATACGATTCGTTGTTGTCTTTCAAGAGACTGAGAGATTATTTGATACGTGATTGCTTCAATAACGATGCGGTGTTTGTGGCTTCTACACAGACTCTTTATGGTGATGTGATAACCAAATTGAATGCATCGACTGTGATATGCGATACTGTTCTCAAGTCATTGGATAGTTTCATAAAGAGACTCAGTGGCTCTTCAAGATCAAGAACAAATTTGGATGACAAATCAGTTTCCGAGATGGTTGAGTCTGCATGCTCCGTTTTAGAGATGGTTCCAAAGAAACATTATTTTTTTGACAAGTATCAGATTCAAATGACTTTAAGACTATTACGTTCCAATAGTTCACACATTTCCCCTAATAATGACGACAAGACAGGATCTTTGAAGTTAGAAAGAATGATCATTGAAAAACTAACATCAATCGTCGGATCAATATACACTGACAAGTTACACTTAATGGTAACAGATATAGTTGCTTCGAATAAAGTACTTGGACAATTTATTGAATCAACGAATTCGGAATTACCTATGGAAGTGTGTGTTGCTTGTTTACAGTCAGATTATTGGAAAGATCCCCCAGAAAACCATAATTTGAAACTAATACCTCCTATTCAAAAATTGATTTCTGAATTTGAGGCATTTTATAAAACGTCAAGATCTGTCAACTTTGAGTGGAAATTACATTTTCAGAGACTAGTCATTGATGTTCAGTTTGATGATTGGGACACCAACTCTTTCAAAAGTGTCGATTGCTCGATTTATCAAGCCACTATATTACTCAGCTTTGAAAACTCCGAGAAACTCACCTTTGATCAGCTTCTTGAACTTACAGGAATGGACAATGCATTTTTGCTTGATAACTTGAAAAACATGGTTAACGGAAGATACGCTGTTCTGAAGTTTGATGGTGAATACTATACCGTAAACCAAGCTTTCAAGGACTCCAAACATACAATCAAGTTGCCAATGATTATATCTGATGATCTTAAACAAAAATCTGTTCCATCGAGCCTGTTAAGACGCGGAGAGTTAAGAGATCCTCTGGAGATGCTGAAGTTGAACTTACAGGCTTTCATCACACACAAATTAAAAGTCGAAAAGTCTCTGCAGCATATAAATTTGGTTAATTTCTCTTTGGATCATTTGAAGGAAGGTAAGATTGATTATTTAAAACTATTTGATGGGTCCAGTAGTAAATTTATGACCTTTTTGAAAAAAATTATCGATGATTTGATTACTGATGGTTATATCCAAAGAGACAGAAAAGATTCAGATGTTTACTTGTATATCTCATAGATTATTCATTTTATGTTACTTTAAATTAAGTTCTTACTTTGGCTTTAAGTAATAGAACATCATCTTGCATTCAGTTTATACTGATTTCACTGACATAAAAATAACTCATGGAATTTTATATATACATTAACAGAACGAATCCGAAAGATAAAAACATATGTACAGACAAGAATAATAAAATAAAAATTCACAAACTTTAATTATTTCTTGGTTTCATGAGACTGTGGATCATCCAGCTTACCATTGATGACATCAGTCAACAAATTTTGCATATCTTCAGTCTCCTTATCAACTGGTGCATTCTTCAACTCCTTTTCAGCTTCAGCACCACCTAAGTATTCCTTCATTCTGTAACTGAATTCACCAGCACTAGAGATATCAAAATACCAGAAAGAACCAGTGACAAACATAGACATGGAAGTAACGGCCAACAAAGAGGCATGTGTGACTGCGCTCATTGCATCTCTGTAGAAATTGAACTTTGGTGGGACATGGTTATGTTGGTAAAAATGAGGCACATATCTTCTCCTCACGATACCTCTGAATGCAATTTTGGAGGCAATGTATGTTGCAATGGTACAACCGTAAAAGATAGCAGCTTGGTTGAATCTGCGCTCGTTGTATTTCAAAACGGCTTCTGTCTTCTTGGATGGGTCACCTCTTCCAATAATTTTTCCAAAATCGAATCCTTGTGCTGACATGTTTGTTTTCTATGTGTTGGTGTTAGTGTTAAACTATGATGTATTGTTTGTTTAGGTAGGATGGTTCTTTTCATATCATGCCTGCCTGTACCTGTTGACTTCTTCCACTGCTTATATTCTCCAATTATGGCAAATTCGCTTGGAACGAATTTCAAAAACGCGGTCCCTACGGCGGACACTGCCTTGTAGGTTACTACCAATGACCATACGTAGTGCGTACGAGATTCTTGTTAAACAGTAACCAGTTGTAAGGTTTTAGCCAATTTAACTACAACAATAATTTTCATAAACAAGTTAAATATGTGATTAAAACACCAATAAACACAAAATACCTTTAACAAATACAAATCCCACAAAATGTTTCATATAGGAAGAGCCCAACAAGGGGGTTAAAATCTTTATTAAATTTTCAACTTTGCCAACTCTTTACCATCCGAAAGAGCTATAGTGACACCATGTTCTCTGTATATTTTTTCAGTAACATCAATATCTTCAGGGGAGACGGACTTACAGAGATCTTTAATGACGACAGTTTTGAACCCAATATCGGCAGCATCAATCGATGAGTTCAAGACACAGTAATCATAGGCGAGACCAACTGTGAAAACATGAGTGATTCCGTTATCTTTCAAAAACTGTTCTGCTTCTGTATGATGCAATCCCCAACAATCCTGGAAAACAGAGTAGTATTCTCGGTCCTGTAGAGTCCCCTTCTTGATTAAAGCCACAGGAATAGGTTGATCTTTAAGCATTTGATTGAACACAATTGCAAACTCTTCAGGAAAGGCTGAGCCAAAGGTGTTCTGTATGGCATGGTCTGGCCATAAAACTTGTTCTTTTGTAACTTCTGAACCTTTCGTTGGATGATTGAAGGTCTTCGTTGTGAATGGTTCTTGTTCGTTCTTTGAAGCAAATGAGATGTGGTTGGTTGGATGCCAGTCCTTGGTGGCTATTACGGCTTTCCAATTGAACTTCTTCAAATCAAGTATGTCTAAGATTTTGGGAATAATTGTCCTACCTTCCTTGACTGCCAATGATCCATTTGGTGGTAGAAAATCTTCTTGTATATCAACTATGATAAGTGCTGGGTTGAATGCTGCTGTCATATCGCACAATTTGCGTTTCCTTAGAAACTTTAATAAACAAATTAAATGGATGCTTTGTGAAGATGTAATTGTGTGGTATTAGAAAGTGAGGAGTAAATAAATTGCTTATATAGACTTGTCTGGTTTTCCAAGTTGTACCAGAAAATGGAGTTCGAATGGCTATCTGCCGATTGATTGATAACACCCATGGTGTCAGTTTGTGTATCCTGCCAATTTTTGTTCTTCGCGAGTAATAAATTTACTCCCTCTTTAACTTCTGAAGTCTGGTGAAATCTTCAAATGCACAAACTGGCACCATGGCCCATGTTATGGATGTACGTCTGTACGACGACAACGTATCGTTTCAACTTTCGGACATCTGTTGTACTGATCTATTAAGTTTAGCTGAACTTTTTAATTTGCACCGTAAGTTTTAACCTCGTTATATATGTATATATATGGTGTTATTGGTTACAGGACTGCCATGCACTTTTCTCCAAGATTTTGGTTTTGGTTTAAAATTTCAGGATTAATTAATTTAATACATGAGCTGATCTGCTCACTTAATTGTCTTCTGACCAGTGAATTCACTCATTTGCAAGGAGAAGGAGGATCCACTTTTTTTGCAATTTGCATGATAATTCATTCAATCGATTTCTCATTCAACTTTATGATGCTCAAATACATCATTGATTTATTGAGATAATTATTTTATACGATATAGTATTAATTATATATATAGCGTGAAACCATGCAATATAAACATGTTCATGTAGTGAAAAAAGGGAAAATTTGTAAACAAGCCTCTCATCAAAAGAAAAAAAATAGTTCAAATTAGCGGAGAAAAAGGAGGAAAATGATCCTGAGCATCACTTGGAACCATGACCATCTTCAATCATCGTCAGATCTGAAATGAATCCATCATCATAAAGATCAGAGGTAACCATAAAAGCAACCGAGCAGCATCGTTATCTTCATTAAAGAAAGTATAAGAATTACCCATAGCGACTTCAAAGGAGAAACCATTAGTAACAGCAAAAGCAGACTGAGAAATCGATTGAATGAATTATCATGCGAATGACAGTTATCTTTAACTAAACTTTTTAGAAACACATGCAAAGTGAAAAAGTGGATCTTTCTTTTCTTACCATACCTTAGGGTTCATTTTGTTTTTCTTTCTCTAGCAATTTTCAATGTGGAAAAAGCTTCAAAGTGACCAGCTAAACTACTTGTGTTGTGTTTCTTCCGGAGTCCTGCACACGTCAAAGGACAATGTAGAGACCATAATTGCTTAGTTCATCAAATAACTATTACTCTTACCATCCGTATACTTTTTAAAACGTTTCCCAGAATTTTCCATTTGACAAGTGACATTGTTTTCGATTTCATGGTCTAGCACGATGGAGATAGAATCATTATAACCGTTAGACAAAATAAAATTTAGCAATGCACTAGTCCCAATTTTAACATAAATCCAATTACATTCTTTGTCATACTCATCAACCTTTTCGCCTTTGTCATCATCACTGTCACGAAGTGTTCTTCTTTTGTTCACAAAAATTTGTCCATATCTCATTTTGAAGATATCAATGGACACCTCAATTTCTTTAATAGTTTCAGGGATGCTTATACCAAAAATATCATCTAGTCCTTCTGGCTCAATGTTGAGTTCACCCTTCAAATAAATGGAGCTGATACTATCCGGTATATGCATCCATCTTGGATCATCATATCTGATTTTAGTGATATCATTAAATTTCAAGAACAACATTGTGACATGAGGACTGGACTTGAAATTAAATCCGGGGAGCTGCTCAAAAATGCATCTGAAATATTGAACATACTTGGGTATGCTTATAGCGTTGTCATCCGGGGGAATAGTGGAAAACAAACCTAACTCTGTGACTGTGCACGGCATTGTATCGATGATCTTTCTATCATCAGGGATAAGGGAACATTGTATGAATAAACGACACAACTTTTTCAGACCACCGATATCAACATTTTCACAAGTTTGACCCACAATTTCTAGACTTCTAATACTGTCAGAACAAAGTTCAAAGTCTTTCAAATGAGGTATGTAGAAAAATATACTGCGGATAATCAAACTATCTGCAATAAGTTTCAAATCTTTGTCATTCTCAGCAGATGACTCATAGAATTCTGAGTTTTTTCCAACGACGAACAGTCTGTCAATGCCTAATACCCTATTAAAAAGTGGATCATTGCAAAAACCTGTTGGAGCGGTGCAAATTGAAAGAATGACCTCAATATTGTCTCTGTATTTGTCTAAAAATTCAATGAAGCGAGAGGTGACTGTACCACCTATATATGCCATCATTCTTATAACAATCGTATCATATAACTGGACCAATTCACCAAACTGTTTAAACATTTCTTCAAAATCGAATTCCAAAGTGTGGATACTGATTTGTATAGTATGTAGATTTTTAAATTTCTGTTTGTAGTATACTAATCTCTCAATATGATTTCTTGACAATGGTTCTTCATAACGTGAGATCCGCTCCACCCATGGGTAGTCTTTCCAAATCAAATCTGAATGTGTGTCTGCTTTTGCTGTTTCTTCAAAGATGAACTGGGATGGACTGAATTTCTCAACCAAGTAGCCTATCAAATTGACATCTAGCTGACTTTCCAAAGCCAGCGATTCTTCGAAAGCCAACGGACCGGATAAAGTGACTGAAAGTTTCTGTAAATCACAGTTAGAAAATCGTTCAAATAGGGAAAACTTTTCATCTAAAACATCGTGAAATGCATGCATATACCGGACTTTGACGTTTGGCTTTAAGATCAATAGCACACTGAAATCATATTTGGTAATGTTGATGCAAATTTTGGGTCTCCCGGAGGTAAAGTTGATGGCATTCAGATAGTAATCCCAGCGGTTTTCAGTTTCGTCATCGACCTTTGGAAATATGTTATAATTTCCCAGGGTACCTAAACTCAAGGCCATGATTTCTTGTCTTAACTCAACCGGCAAATTGGACGCAACGTGGATGTAATTTCGAAGCATAGCGTTGATCTCTTTTTGAATTATGTTGCGATTCGCCTCTTTGTTCTCCGATGATGTTTTCGTTTTCGTTTTCGTTTTCGTTCTTGACGAGTAGTAGTTCTGAAGCTGATGTTGATGTGCTTTAAGCTTTGTGACAGTCAAATTTTGTTAAGAAGAAAGAATCATGTCTCTTATAAGTGTTGAACGTGGCTAAATAGAGTTTGACCTTAACATCTATGGGTTTTCACCAGGATGCAGTGAATTTGAACTATGGCAGGCATCTCATTTAAGTTGAAGGGGCAACGACCGGCGTAGTAATTGGAATTTGGTTGGTGCACGCCGACAACCCAATCGGATCCTTAAAATATGGGTGAAACTTGTATCCAGTGCCCCCTCAGGCTTCTGGCCCAGTCTTTCTATGTTATCCAAAATGATCGAGATACTGTTCATGAATCATCACAAAACTACACATTATTGTTGCCATATGCAACTGTCTACAAAGATCTGTATCTCCGTCGGACCTCCACTCAGTTACTGAGCATAACCAAGTGGTACAGTTTAACTCTGGATTAAATTTCCACTCACATTATCAGCAATTCCTAGAGAATTAAATGAGAGAGAAATCTGCACGCATGCACATGGAGTGTATATCTGTGCACATCGAAATAGCTAACATGTGGTAGATATTACAGATATATGGTAGTGCTGGTCTTGATCGATTATAGTATAGCTAGCCATACATTGAATTGATGATGATCATTGATTTGAAACATTCGATCATTAAGATATATGACTTACAAAAACCAGCTATATGTTCTGTGAGCTATATAGAGGACGGATTAATAAACACATACGGGTACAGCTCATCGAAGTGCTAGCATCGATCAACCAGGCGGGCATGATCCGATACGTATCCCTTCTCAAATTTCAATTCGATGGATATAAATCTGTGCTATAAATATCTTCGAAAAAGAATTGATATCTGGTAAATGATCTCATAGACAATTAATCAAGTGGAGAATATAGGTTTGCCATTTGAAACCGTTAATTAACAAGTATACACATCTCAAGTTTCAATCAGTTTTCCACAATTTTCAAGATTTGAAAAATGGCTTGAAGTTTGAAGAGTTTGGCGCTTTGGCGTTGCGTCCATTAAATCTCAATAGCCGTGCGGCTGCCTTGAGACATGCCACATGCAGCCTCTCACCGGTTTTTTCCAGTTCGTGAAAGCGTGTTGAAAAGTAAATCAAGAGTGATTTTGCTTACATGAACACTCAACAAGCTTCTCCTATACAGGAGTAGGTCACCATACTAAGTAGCTCCTACAGCAAGCCTTACAGCCTATATACAGCCACCATGTTACAATGTTACAACCAACCAAATTGATTTAACTGTTCCGGACGTGAGAATGGCAGAGTCACCAAACTGAAACTCTGGAACTCTGAAAGTGGAAATGGAAAGCAAGCTGCGAAATTCAAATCAACAAAGCACTGGCGAGTCTGGCGACTGCCCAGGTTCCCAGTGCTCACACGGGGAAGCAGTGAATCTCTGTTGGTCTTGACTACCTACTGATCTCTGATAGTGAAAAGGTAAACACCATATCCCATCTCAATCACCAAAAAGACTTCTAGTCACACCTCTCCTTACCCATTGTCATCGCATCCCATCTTATCTGTCTTGTCTACATCAATCTTACTTTTCTGACGTGACCTCCCCTTATTGTCCCCTGTTGGAACTTTGTTGCCTTTTTCTCTTCACAACAGCTTTTTCATTTTTCCCCTTTTGATATACCCTGTGTTCTCTATTCCCTTTTTATCTTTTTGCCCTCCCAATTCAACTTTCTGGACCGTTCTGAACCAAGCTTTGTATTGATACACTTCATCCCTTTGGTCCTGTCACCAACAACAATAGTGAAATTTCCCTTTTTTCGTTTGAAGGAAAACCCAACCCAGGTTATTGATGAACACAAAAATGGGTTACACGAGAGTCGACTACCAAAACAACAAACAACAGATGTATGGTCCTGTGTCCTTTGGTACAAATACCGTCCCTGTTACAAGGGGAACTACTAGCTCTTCATCAATTCGGTCTTTCAAATCGGGTTCTTCTGTTGCCACGTCAACTTCGTCGCCATCTACATCTACCAGTGCTAATGATAGCATTTACTCCATTAAACTTATCTATCAGTTAATGGAGGATCAAAAGAATGGCAAATTGAATATTGATAAGACATTAGATATCATTTTGGACCCTACTTTTTGCACAGACATTGCTGCTTTGAAGGAGAAGATGAACTTAGCTATCAAGGAAAACAACAGTGATGAAGATCAATCTCAACTCGAACTCATCTCCGTTATCACCATTTGCAAGATTACCAAAAAATTGAATAGGATTTTGAAATCAGCTAGCAATAATGCACTTGAACAAAAGTTTGATGTTGCAGTTGGTCTTTATTATTCGGTTTTTGGTTTACTATCATATTTTTATCAGTTGCCACAAGAACATATGAATTTCGGTTTTAAAAGGTTTGGATGTTTACTGTGTTCTTCTAGAGTTTACTTATTTGAATCATTGTTGTCAATCCTATTGTATTCTCCAAAATTCAACTATTCTGAGAAATCAAAAATGAAAAAGATGTTTACTTTGATGGTTTCATTTTTCTTAATGAGCAAGGCCTCCTTTGACGCGCTGATGAAGTTTTTTGATTCAAGACCCAATTTTGAAATTTTAGCTCAGGTGTTTTGTGATACCACCACCGGTAAACCTGGATTTGGTCTGCTTGGTTTATTCAAAGTTTTTAACCTATCCAAGGTTCTGGAACAAGCTGACATCTCTAGCAGTACTTGGGATGCTAGAATGATTAACCAAATTGTTCCTAATTCATGTGATCTCTCTGTAATGAAAACCATTCAACTGTTGAAGCAGTTACAATTGTCATTGAACAGAATTACGAGAGATCCTGATTCAACAGCTGAATTGTTCACTGTCATTCAGCTTTATCATGAAGGCGCTTTATTTAGACAAGCTATAGTTCTTTTCTGTCACCATGATCCATCTTTGCTAGAGTCTCTGTTTTCTCAGTCTGCCTCGCCTGCTTATTTTGCTTTCTTGAATGGAAGAGATATCGGTGCTGCTTCGAAATTGAAATATTATTTGCTTTCCAAAGTTGCCGCTGAATGTGTTCTTGAATTTCCGATGAACGCGTACCCAGATTCTGTTGTCAAGTTATTGAATAAGGTGAATAACTCGAATTTCAATGATTGTTTAGGCTCTTCTGTTGAACCTAACAATTCCAAATACAAACCAAACCAATTCACTATGAGTGTGTTATTTGAACTTGTCGATCAAAACATGCACTTGGACTTGATCAAGGAGAAAAACTACTTACAATTGTTGAAGGCAGCATTTGTTACTATTAATGCCAAAGTTAATACGGACAGTGAATTCTTGTCCATACAGAAACTGTTGAATGATGTTGGTAGTCGTTTGTCATTACACGCTTTATTAGAAACAATTCAATTCATCTTAGCGTTTCATTTAAATGAGTTGATCGTTGCTAACAAGTATTCATACAAGAGCATTCCTTCTTACTATAAGAAAGAGTTTGGCTTTGAGTTCATTGTTCCAGTTGGGAAATCAAATTTTTTGTTCGAAGATAATCTTAACTTTGGTGTCAAGAGCACCGAAAAGCCTAGATCAAAGTCACTTGAGCTATGCAAGGATATCGAGAACTCAATTGAATTTCACCAGCAATACTGTACAGAACTCATCCAACAATGTATCTTATTATGCTGTGTTATCAAACAAAAAGTTTACAATCACTTAAGAAATTACAATGACTCATTTGACATTATGAAATTTTCAGCCAAAGCTCAAGCTTCTTCACCTTCATCTTCGTCATCAACACCTGATGAGTCAATTTACAAATTCAGAAACAAAAACTTTACCCAGTTATCAATGTTTAAGACTGGCCATGGTTTGGACTTTAAGATTATGTACCATGCATTGGAGTTGAACATTTGTGCCACTGCTTCTACTATCATTATGCAAGACAATTTATCACACTTTACTAATGATTATAGTGCTTCGATGGACCCATTAAACATTTCTGTTGCTAACGTCTTATACAATTTGCAAATTGACAATCTTAGAAACTTCTTGGGTATTTACAAAGACTTTGGATTAATCACTTTATTCAAGTTTTTCCAAAAGAGTATGTTGCAAGACTTACGTTTGATTCCATGTTACTCTCAAGCACTTTCTGATTTAATTATTTTTGACTCCAATGACATTTCTCATTCCAATCCATCTAGTTCTAGTTCAGGTAACAGTTCTTCTAATTCAGGTTCTGATTCCAACTCAAGTTCTTCCAATTCATTAACCACTACCACACAACAATCAATTATCCTTGAAACTATCCAACAGAGTAACATCTTAAGTAACCTGTTAAGACAGATAGTTGAATTGTTCGAGGATGGTAAGACAGCTGCTTTTAAAAGAATAGTCAATTACTTGAAGAAAAATCCATCACCAATTAAACCTTCCAAGATTGAAAAGGGAACTACCATGCTGGACCTTAATAAATTTGCTAAAGTGTTGGGTTACAAAGATGAAAGCGTGTTTTCCACACGCTGAACCGTCAAACTTGGCAATTAATCCCATATTAATCTCTCCTCCCTTTGTTTTTGCCATTGAAACAAGTGTCTATTAGGTGGTAATCATTAATTTTACACTATAGCTAGCTTTCAACAAATTGACCTTTCTTTTTCTCTCAAAGTTACCATAACCGCTATTCTAATCATCATCATATATCATACTAATTCTCTCACTTATTGTTCCATTAATTTCCTGGTTCTATTATATTTGCTTGTATTTTTGTCTTTCAGATTTTCTACAATTACATGTTATACCAACTTGTTACTTTTAAATGTTGACGCTTTATTAATATTTGTTCTGTTCTTTTGTTACGTTTTTTTTCTCAGTCTTTTTGATATATTATTGTTACCTCAGTTGCTTCGTTCTTTGACTTTCTTCCTTTTTCCCCGTTTAGAGTATTGACCACCTTTGAACTGACCTCTATATATATTTAATTGAAAAACCCCATATATACCATTTTAAATTAAGCTAACCCCACAACTGTAGGCTATATGGAAGTTGGATACTGGTCGCACGCCGGGAACGTAGCTATATAATCTGGGCCGTTTCTCGCTATGTATACGTTCTGAAAATATAGATTTGTTAATTGTCTAGAAAAAACTAATCTCTGCGAGTGTTTTTATCGGAATATTTCTTGTCCAAATTTCAAAGTTCTAGAGCCGATTCCCGAGACACCCAATTCCAACAGTATGCGTCCAACTTCCAATATCTTTAATTGAAGTACATCGCCAAGATTATTCGCCAGTTGATCCAGCTTCAAGACTTTAAATTGTGTATTGAGTGGTTAATCATGGTCGATATCTTACCATCTGTCAGCAACGAAACAACATTAATAACAACATGGTCACTCGTGCTAAAGACTCTGAAAATATGTATCCCGAAGCCAACAATTCTAGTCAACAATTCCACCCTTACCGAAAGAGACCAATTGCATGTTTGAATTGTCGTGAAAGAAAAGTGAAGTGTGACAGAGGACGTCCTTATTGCAAATGCTGTACCCTGAGAGGAATGACATGTGTGTACTTAGAGCCCAAAAAGACTGGTCCAAAACATTCAAGAAAGATCACAAAAAATATCGAAAAGAAACTATCATCATCGTACAACACGAATTTACTTTTGCAAGTAAGTCATATCTCCACAAATAAACCCAAAACAGTGCTATCATCCACAAAAAACAGCTTAGTTGTCAACTCCATGCACTGTCTTCCAGTAGAATCGTTCAAGAACAATTCAGAAACTCAGACTGATACGGGCTCGTCTAATGGCACAACAAGTGAGAAAAATCATATACTTCCAACAATCCAAAACATCATAACAGCTGACCCTGCTTCATTACCAATCACAAAGAAACCCCCTGTACCGAATATTCCAGAAACCCCATCTTCAGAAGGTCTATCCGGAGAACCTGCGGTAGAACCCAGTAAGTCACTTAGTTTCAACTTGACTTTTGCAACATCCAGTGTTACTTACTCAGAAGCTTTATCAAATGAACGCCTGAGGATGCTGATGGCCGACCAATTCGGTCTCACTGCTAATGATATTGAGGTTTTACACAACTATTGATTTGGTGTTCCCCATATGACAGATTACATGTCTCCCAAAAGGTACTTTGAATATTTTAACTCCGATCCTCAGAGCGTGCTTCATTGTTCTTACATCATTTGGGCTCATTCTGCCAGAGGTATTCCAAAGTATGAGTCAAAGTCGTTTCAGCTATATGAAAAATCCATAGAGATTGATGCGTACTGGAAAAACAAACAATTCATTGGCAGCTTTAACATGCATTATTATCTTCATTACATGAATAACCGGACTTTCTATGAATACTTAATTGGAGCTGGATTGAATTGCTCACTTTGTCATCATGTATGAGATTAGCTCAGTTGGCTGGTTATTTACAAATTGATGCTTCCCCAAACAACCCATTTACCGGTAAAACAGTTAGACCTCTTGATCCTTGAGGAATATCAAGCATGGATATGTCATTGAATTTTTTAATTACAGAAGATCATACTATTGATGACAACTTGGATCCGGATTTACCACTTGCTGAAGAAAAGCGTCGTCTTTTTTGGGATATCTACTTGGGTGAGAAATGGTTTTTCCTAGCCACTGGCCTTCCATATTCACTGTCCGTTGATTCACAAACTTTGGTGTATACAGTATTACCTTCCCCTACCTCATTTTTCTCTTTGGATGATTCTAATTGTGCCAAGAGTGCCACTTTCACAGACTCTAATTCAATTACCAGCGTTTATCTTCATGAAGCAATCGAAAAACTTGAGTCCAACGAAGTGATGATTGACTTGAATTATTGTACATCAATTATTGTTCTCTTAACAATGACTGAAAATATTGTTAAATGGAGCAAGGTGTTTTTGAATATTGTTAAATTTGAGGACATTGGCTTACCAGAGGCAATACCAAACATGAAATCCAAGATTGATGAAATTTCTTATAAGATTTTTAGATTCGAGTCCAACGTTTTCAACTTTGATATGGATGTTGGTCCAATGTTAAAACTTTTGATCTCTATGACAAAAAATGTTTTGTATCATTCTATTCTTATCAAACTGAGTTGTGTATTTGAAAACAAGCTGAAAGCCGATTCCACTGGATCTGATATACACGATGAGCATCGTGAATTTTTCAAAAGTTGTCTATATGCAGTTTCGGAGATCACAATTGAAGTGTCTTCACAGACCATTGAAACAGGATTAGTGGAAGAGTTAGGATATGAAGTTTATATGGCGCAAACCAATTATTTGAAATCATTATATCAGTGTACTGCATAGTTCAAGCGGTTAGGGTCTTTTTTGCTATTGGATAGATCAATTGAGTCCCGTTTGAATGCTTTAGTCGCCCGTTACTTCCAAGAAGTCAGTGAACAATACCTCAAAACCGAGAAGTTTAACTCTAGGTGTGCAAGATTGATGAAGGTGATGTCTCATTGGAGTGAGATGCTATGTTCTCAGCCTAGTTTGATTTCATTTTTTGATATATTTATTTGATTAACTTTCAAATTGTTATAATGCTACTTGGTCCAACGCTGAAACCAATATGAACATAGATTACCTCTTGGCCAACTTGGCCATAGGACAATTAATTAGACGCAAAGAGTCGAAGACGTGATCGGCACGAATTTTGAAAAACAGAGCGAATCGGAGCGAAGTTCAAATTTGTTCTGTTTCAGACAGGCATATAGAGTTTTTTTTTATTTGAAGTTGCCAGCTGGAATTCAACTACATTTACTACAACCCACACCAATCAACGGTTTATAAACAAATGTTCCATATGCTACGTTTTGTAATATGAATTCTTTGGCTAAATGAAAAAGGGCCGTGATAACATGGTGATACTACAAACCGTACAACAAATCCTCCGCATGAAAATCTGATTTTCCAAATGCTTGGTGTTTTGGTCCATACAAACCATTGGTGCCTTTTACACGTAGGTGCAAATTTCTACCCAAATTCTACGTTACTTTTTCTGCCGATGTGTTTGTTCTTTGCTGCTTGGCCATATGGGTTAAGTTTACGTCTACTATTATGTCGAGGTGTGGTTTGAGTCCGTAGGCCAGCATCAAATGATTGATATTGATATCGGCGGTTCAACTCCATTTGGTATACACCCATGTGTCAAGATATACTGCCACTCATATAGAAATCTCAAATGTATTTAAAAGACCCTATTTCCCATCAGATCGAACAAAGCATGGAAGCTGAATTGTTGTTTCTCTTATACATATCCACCATCACTTAACCAACAAAATGAGAATTGCCAACTTCATCCCGTATATCACCTTTGCTGTGCATGCCTCTTCTGCTTCTCTATATGCTAGAGATGATAAAATTCCATGATTTTACATTGACTAACACTGGCCTTTTTGATGCTTTAGAGACGTATGCCAAATACTCAAACGCTGCCAATGATGCCAAAGTCTGTTATTTGAATGCCACCTATTCCAAATCTTCCCGTGTTGATCTTGATTTTGATATTTTCATCGTTCAAGTGGTTGACTCTCTATCCCATGCCCTTATCACGGTTGATGCAGAAGCCGAATTGATAGTCATTG